>RJWJ010004423.1:0-76147 GCA_004363605.1 Indri indri
AAAAAAAAAAAAAAAAAGAAATTCTTCTAATAGGGCATATGGATTAGTTAGTACTGTTGCATCAATGTTAATTTCCTGGTTTTGATCATTGTTTATTAAGATATCGTTAGGAAAACTGGGTGAAGGATGTCAGGGATCTTTAAATGTTTTTTGCAACTTTTCTGTGAGTCTAGAAATCATTTCAAAATTTAAAAATTAGAAGGAAATAGGGATAAAAGAATGAAGGGAAAAACAAACATTTGCTTTTTATTAAAAACCTTAAGTGGCCAAGTCTTGAATTTTTACGACTGAAAAAGACACCAACTGCATATATAGTCATGTTTACTTTAACCTAAACCATATTCAAAACTATTCATACTAAATAGTGGTAACTAGAGGCTGGGAAGGGGAGAGGGAGGAGGAGACAGGGAGAGGTTGGCTAACGGACACGAAATCACAGCTGCATAGGAGGAGTAAGTTCCAGTGTTCTATAGCACTGTAGGGGGACTAAAGTTAACAATGATTTATTCCATATTTTCAAATAGCTAGAAAAGAGGATTTTGAATGTTCCCAACACAAATGATAAATGTTTGAGGTGATAGATATGCTAATTCCCCTGATTTGATCATTATACATTATATACCAGTATCAAAATATCATACTGTACTCCATAAATAGGTGCAATTATTATGTAACAATTAAAAAAATATATTTATACTAAGAGGATGCTCTTAAGAATGACCCTAACAGATTGAATAGTTTTTCCTCATCTGGCGAAACACAGCTAGAAATAAGAGATAAGCCAAAGAGACATTTTGTGCACGTGTCTCAAATTCTATGCACACAAATCCTGTGCTTTACTCCTCAATCTTTACTCAGAGTCTGTTCATTCGCACTGCATACATATCTCTGTCCAAGTTGGCTCTGGTTTTCTAGCTCATGATAGATAAAAAGAGAGCAGTCCTGCATCAGACCACTATGGAGGCAGGTCCACAGTAAGCGCCCCCTGTAGCTTGTTCACCATGTTATAAGGTTCCGTAAAATTTGCAAAGGTAAGATATTTTAACCACACCTGGTCCAGACTGCCTGTTGTCACTCTGACTTGCCCTCCAGCACACATCACCTCATGTCAGACAGCATTGAAGAGGCTGGAGCCAGTTTTGAGCCCCAGCTAAGTAGAAGTCGATTGGGGTTTATTGGGATATATTTGTATATATAATCACTTTTTGTATATAATCACCTCTGTGTATTGTTAAATCATTGCTAGCTCAGCCATAGTTCTCACTTCCAGGAATACTCCCACTGTCCAATTTGGTATCTAATTTTGTATTCTTTTTCTTAAAGACCCCCCCACCCCACCCCTACAACCAACAGTCGTATGAGCTTCAGGCCCCTAAAATTTTAAATGCACCCTTGGTATTACACTAATTACAGTCATGTTTAAGGGAAGAGCTAGTTAGAAATGTTATAACAAGGAATTAAGAAGGAAAAATAACCCCTCTTAATATAAACAAAAGATCAAAAAGCAAAGTGCTCTGGATCTATTCAGTGTTTGGATTAAGATCTAACTTCAGTAGATCCCAAGCTCATCATTGTATTTTGAAGTATATGTGATAATTGATGTTAGTAGTAATGCTCTTGAGTCATGAAGAAAAGCTTAAACTGTGAATGTACTCTGTTAAAACTACAGGGAATTACATAGTCCACTTCAGAAAGATTTTTTAAAAAACGTTTAAAATGTTGGTGTTTACATATCTGAATCTTCAACGATCCAGAAAACATACCTAAGAACAATTAATTATCCAAGGGTTTAGCTGGCCTGGGTTTTACTCCGATTTGGTTAGGTAAAGTTGGAATGGTGGTTTATGACCTTTATTCTAAAAATCAGAATAGTGTGTTACACCAGTCGCTTGAATCAGAGTTTCCTCGACCATAACCGGATTAGTTCCTGCATGCATTTTTGCCACATTTCTCAAAGAACAGTTACCAGTGAGGTAGGCCATTCTGAGAAAGTGCCGGAGAACTAAGATTTTTGCAAAAAGTTGCTTTGTGGAGGCAAACAGCGTCAAGGGTGGACCACAGAGCCAAACAGACATACTGTACTTGTTTACACACAAACACACACACGCGTACACGCACACACAGAGAGAAGCAACAATTGTCAACGTTTATTATCGAGTACTTACAAGGTATCGAGCACTGTGTAAAATATTATTTCATACGATACTTCTGTCTGATTTAGCCAACACGGTGACACAATAAAGTATATATTTATTCATCCTAATTGTTGAAATGAAGAAATTAAGGCCCAGAAGGGTTAAGTAATTTGTCCAAGGTCAGAGAGCTTCTCAACCCTGGCACCATTAACACTGTGGGCTGTATAATGCTTTGCTGTAGGGTATGTCCTGCACATTTTAGATTTAGAGCATCTTTGGCCTCTACCCACTTGATACCAGTTGTGCCAACCAAAAATATCTTGAGATATTGCCAGATTTGCCCTGGGGGTGGGGAGGTGGGGAGTCTTTGGTTGAGGATCACATTTACCAGCAGGCGTGGAATCACTGCTACAAATGCAACGTCCAGTCTTACTCCTTCTGCCATTGGGCTTCCTGTCCATCCTGCCTGTTGCAGACATGTCTGTATACTCAGTACCCGGCCAACCCTGCCTACCTTTCCACAGCCCACAACAGGACATCAGGAGACTTTTGGGCCCTCCCCACATTCCAGGACCCTGACACTTACAGCAAGCGACTGCTGGGCCACTTCTTTTGGAGAACTTCGTATCCTGCCAGAGGTCTGTAGAGGGTTGTGTCTATTCTTGTGCTTTCCTTCAGGTCCCAATTTGACCCCACTTAGCATCCATTCCTTAGAGACTGAGGTTTGAGTTATGACTGTATCCTAGTTTCATTGAAGAAAGTCAGCCTTTTTATTTATCTATTTTCTATCCTATTAAAATTTTATTTGCCTTTAGGGAATGAAGTTGAACCAAAAAACCTCTATCCTGTGATCTCCACTAGGGGCCCTGATCCAATTTTACTTCCTGTGTCATGATGCTATGAGAGATGGGGAGACAGAGAAGATATTGATGTCTAATTGAAAGCCAGTATGCTTAGAGCTCTAATGTTAGCTAACCCTTCTCCTATATGGATTTTAGAATGAAGCTCAAAAAAAGTGCATAGAGCTCTTCTTAAAACTGTGTAATTTCAGAAAAACACATAAAAAAACCTTCTGGGAATAATATAAGATAATGATGTAAAATTACTTTGAAAATTGCCATAAATACACAGTGACATTAAATGTGCTTGATAATTATATACTACTTCAGAACATAATTAATCTTTCCTATCTCTCTCCACTCGTGAGTATACAAACACGCTCCCTTCTTTATCCGAGCACCTGAAAAGTCAAGGTTCTCAAGGCCCCATCCCATGGGAGGCTTGTTGTCCTCTGTTTGTGCGTGTGCTCGAAACTTCCCACCGTCAGGCAGCTTGCCGGGAATGCCACAGGCCGTGGTGTTAGAATCGTTTTTATTTAGCTGGTTCTGTGAAACACAGTCAGTGCTTCTCGTGTATTTAGATATCTGAAAGGCATTTGTGAGTGATGGTGACTTTAACAATTCCGATATTAGTAGAAAGTGCTTAGCGGTTTCTTGCGTGAGGGGTCAGACCTAGGTCAGGGATTCCTTTCTCTTCCTCCTCTCTCTCTTATCCTTTCTCCTCTTCCCTCCTTTCCTTTCTCTTCTCTCCTTTCATTTGCATGCTCTCACTTCTCTCTCTCTCTCTCTCTCTCTCTCTCTCTCTCTCTCTCTCTCTCTCTCTCACACACACACACACACACACACACACACACACTCTCTCTCTCTCTCACACTCACTCACTCCTACCCCTGTTTTTTCAAAGGCCTATCAAGGGTTTTAAATTCTATACCTTGAGAAGTAATGATCTTAGTAATTGCCCAGTATAGTGCTAATTAAGTTAGACCTCCAGAGGGGAGGCTAAATCTTGAGACTAAATGGCCTTTTAAGTTTTTCTATCTCTGATTTCACTCTGGCAAACTTCTAGAAAGGCTCTGCCTTTGCTTGCCTCTAGCTTTACTATCTTCTAATTGTTAAATATTTATCCCCACCTTCCAATATTAATATTATATGCTCCTCGGGGCAGGAACTATGCCTTTTAAATTCATACTCTTCTAGTGATTACTTAGGAAATATTTGTGGAAGTGTTTGACATGTTGACTCTCCCAGGTCACCCAGCTTCCATGGCTTGTAACTAGACCTTGCTGGTCGCTTTCTCCTCCTTTGGGGCAGCCACTTTCAGGGTATCTGTAGGCCAGACCTCTTTAGTGTAACCATTTTGGTACAAAATATGTTGAAACTTTATGTTCCACCTCAGAAGATAGCAAGAAAACCAACACGGTAATACATCATTTTGTCAAGAACCCATGGGAGTATAAAGTAGGAGAATTCAACAGAGTCTGGCCTTGTGCCCTGATGTTTTCTGAGCTCAGACTCCTGGTGTAGGAATCATTGCATGACTCTGGCTTCCCCATCCTTGAGGTTGCGAAGGCATCAGGATGGGAATGGCCCAATAGGATTCCATCTCATGTTCATTACCCATGGGCTTCTCCCCTTTCTCCTATCCCTGGCCCAGGACACACACATAGTTCTAAGAAATAAAACATGTTTGTTCTCTTTCAACCAGGCTATCTCAATCTAATGTATCAAAAATATTAAAAAATTTGAACAAAGGCTCTTCTTTCTCTGATTTTGTTTTATCACAGGCGAGTCTGCTAAGGAAAACAGCACATAGAACTTGAAAAAGTCTATGATATATAGATTTCTTATTTCTGCCCCCCAAATCTTTCTATTTATATTCTCTGAGTGTCAAAATGGATGTGACTCAGCTGTGATACACCAAAAGATTAGGCAGCATGTAATTCAACCCTCGCTCGCTTTCGCTCAGCATATGGCAAGGTTTACAGCTGCCAAAAACTCCACAGACTCTTGCCTCCAAATACGAATGAACAAAAAACCTTGTGCTTCATGAGGCCAAAGGCTGACATCCACCAGCCTGCACTGGATATGTACTTTTTCTGGGCCAGACCTGGCTGAAGGTCCAAACAACTTACAGAACCAGGAATTGGTCTTCCAGTGTGGGCTCCACGCCACGCCCTCCTCTCCGAAAGCTTCCTCCCTACAGCCTCTGTCCCCGTGTTCCAAAAGAAACTGTGCAAAAGATCTCTCCCCAAGTCCCTTTGAAGCAACCTCCCCTTTAAACAAAAAACAGGGAAATGTTTCCTCAGCATTTGTCAGAAATGCCAGAACTGGGCTTGTCTCCCACTAACATAGAACTAACAAAGATGATTCCTTTTCATAGAGAAAATTGTGTGTGTACATTTGGGGTGGGGGTGGAGAGAATGAATTATCCCCTTCAGGTTGTGAGTTTTTGGCTCACAGAATGATTTTTTCCTAGTGAGAGCTGGCTCCGCTGACAAGAGGCTTAATGATAACATTGTGGCTGTCAGGCCCTGAGATTAGTTCCTGAACTTCGCCTCTGGAGGACTACCTGAGGCTGGGAAGTGAGGGTGTACACTGGTACATGGATGCACCGAGAGCTGTTTGCACAGGGTTGCCAGGGTATGAAATTAGAATTAGGCTTCAATTCAATTTTTATTCTCCTGTTTTCCCTGAACAATCTATAGCAATTCAATTGTTAGCAATATCTACAGTCAATCATCTAGTAAAATGCCAGCCCACGCTTGTGGGCTGATGGAAAGTGGGAGAGAGCAAGGGAACTTGGACTCACGACCTGTCTTTGTTAAGCACTTCGAAGGCTCTTTCTGCCTCCGCTGGAGATGGCACATGGGAGGTTAAGAGCCAGCTCCTTCTTGACTGTAGTAAGGAGTCACTGAGCCCTATTCCCTTAGAATTTTATTCTTCATATTTCTAAATTGGTTTTTTAAATTGCCATAGCAAGCAGCCCCTGTGCAGCTGCTGGGGTGCAGAGGTGTCTGTGTGCTTGAGAGCCTCTGTTGCCAGTGTTAGCGTCTAGAGAACTCACATCTTGGTCCATTCCCATTTGTCCCAAGATGAAGCAACTCCTCAGAGATGTTCTTTTAAGTGGTCCCGCCATCCTGCAATGCACTGTGCTTGAAAACTTATTCGGAAATAATATAATGATCGATTTTGACCAACTGCCTATTTTTCTATTTGTTCAATGGACCCAGAAAGAAAGTGAGGGTCTGTGGTCATCCAATGGACCATCAACGCCTCGGTGAGTCTTGGCATAAGTTGCTGCCTGCTGAGAGAAACTGGACTACTGTCTAAGGCAGGGAGAGGCTGAGTGGTTCCTACTATAGGTCTTGGCCTGGATGCATCTCTTTGCTCTGTCCGGGCCTGTGTGGGGCTGCAGCTGGGCCCCCCACAGAGACCTTATGCACACCAGCCTCCTGGAGAGTCATAAGCCAGCTTCCCAGGTCTGAAGAGACCACTCCTGCCCCTACCCTGTGTCATCAAAGCCAGTGATTGGGGCTGGGTTGAGAGGTCTAGATTCTTCTTCTCTTGTGCCCTCAAAAATGAGTCCCCACGGGCTTCTTTGTCCGTGAGAAGAAGAATGAAAGAAAAGCTGCTGAGACAGAGGAGTTTTTTATAAACAACTGCATCCCCATGATTATAAAGTCATACGATGTTAAAGCTGGAACACCAAGTAACCAAATCACCCGGCTTTGCAGGTGAGGAAACTGAGGCCCCAAAGGATTAACAGAGGTTTTTAAAGAAGATTTTTTGATACCTGCTAACACGTTATGAGAGACACAGTATCAAATATAATAGAGAAAAGAATATTTTCCCAAGTAGCATCATCTCCCCAGGTGCTGTTCATCTTTGTACCCTCAGCAGCTTGCACAGAGAAGGTGCTAAAATGCTTTAGATTGGTATGAAAAAGTGTGTGCCTAGCACAATATTGTTCCATGTTGTGACTTTGCATTTACTCATAATTAGCTCAATAAATATTTATTAAATAATTATTCTTATGATAGCTAACAATTCTTGCATGTACTACAGACCAGGTATTTCATATGCATTGTCTCATTTAATCCTCACAGCATCCCTGTGTGGTAGCTAATGTCACTGTCTGCATTCTACAAATAAGGAGGCAAAAGCACCGAGAGGTTTGGTGCTGACCCACCGTCACAGAGCTGAGAAGTGGTGAAGTTAAGATTCAAGCTCAGGGCGGCCGGCTGCAGAGCCCGTTCTTAACTTCTACACTGTCTTGCAGAAACCAGTTGCGTGCCTAGCGCTGTGCTAGGAGTTGTAGAAGATGGTTTTTAAGAAGTTTACATTTTCTGGGGAAAAAAACCATGATGTACAGAGCTTTGAGTTGAGGCAGTGGTAGAACAAGGGTCAGACGGGTGACTAGGGTGGCTTTCCCTGTGCTCACACTTCTCTTTTCCATCTTTGGGAAAATGTGCCCTATGAATGAGGAGAAAGTAGGACAGGCTTGAAGACTAATGAAAGACTGCTGCTGCCCGAGGGAGGACGCGGGGTAGCAAGGAAGGGAAATACTATGGCCACAGAGGAGGGTGGTCCTTCTCTTTTTGTACACGTATATTTGGACGTTGAGGCTACCTGTATTGGGTTCTGGATTGCATATTTTTCTGAGTCTGTAGCACTTCCAAAGAAAGATGAGTTGGAAGGTTTGGAAGCCATGCAGTATGGTTATCATTTAACTTCTCTTTCAGAAACACTTTAGTGAATGTCTTCCATATATCCTCCAGTGCCCCAGACCTGGTGGGTATTGACAATGATCGGTAATCAATGGCCCTTGCCCTCAGGGTACTCTTATGAGGCCCTAGTGAAGGGGATTACAGTGCAGTTAAAATAAAATCTGTGACTGGGGTGAGCGCAGGTGCTGAGCCAATCCTGACAGCGTTGAGATGATTAAGAAGCATTCCCTTATGGAAAAGACTGGGACTCTGCCTGGGAGGAGATAGACATAGGGAAGAAGTGATAGTTGACATTGTGGAAGGAAGATCCACCATGGGAAGGAGGCCATGAGCCTCTGGTTCCTGGAGAGCTTGGGCAGGAGGCGGGTGGGCATTGGCCACAGATGTCATACAGGAAGTTTCACTCTGGCTGCTAGGAAGTAAGGAATGAACTCCGAGGCTCTTGGTTCCTCCAATGTCATATAATACTCTGTCCCTACATGCGTGGACAAATGAGGTCAGAGATCCAGGACTCACAAGGAGTCCTTTACACTTTGTAACTCCTTGCATTTCCCATGGTGTGGAGTGGAGAAGTGGGATTGGAGAGAGGGCCTGCGGGGGCTGTGGGGAGCAACAGCTCTGCCACATCAGGGTGTGAGGAGAGTGGAGGGACCTGTGCAACTGCAGTGGCCCTTCTTAGGCTCGGAATTCTAATGGGTCCCAATGTCCTTGCACCCTTGGAAATCATGTAAATTGTATTCTAGGTTTTTTGTTTGTTTAAGAGGCAGGATCTTGCTCTTTTGCCCAGGCTAGAGTGCAGTGGCATCATCATAGCTCACTGTAGCCTCAAATTCCTGTGCCTGAGTGATCCTCCCAATGCCTGGGCCTCCCAAAGTGCTGGGACTACAGGCGCAAGTCACCGCACCCTAGATTGTATTCTGAACAGGGCTCATCAGCCTTGAAACTCCTAATTAGCTTACTCATTGTCCTGCCTCTTCTGCTCACAGAAACGAGGGTTCTTCTATACACTCCAGTGCACAAGCTCGGATGACAGGCGGAAGTTGTACTTACCGGATGCAGACACTAGAAATGTACTGTTGCCTGAACATACTGTAAGGGGATAAAACAGTGGGTGCTCATGGTGCGGGGGAGAAAGATTTCTCACGCAGAGATTAGGGTGTGTGTGTGTGTGTGTGTGTGTGTGTGTGTGTGTAAAAGTTCATTCCATCTTCTTAGAAGGAGAGAGGGAGAGAGCGGCGGGGGGAGGAAAGAGAGGGAGAGCAGGGAGACGACGTGGCATCCCAAAGAAAGAGAAGGGAGATGCCAGCCCTGAGGCCAAGTTACTTGTTGATTTTATGGGGACAAAGAGAAAGGAAAAAAAAATAGTGATTGTTGTGAGAAACTGCTGCATCCATTCCTTTCTTTCTTCTCCTTGACAAGAAAACAGAAGCACAGAGGATGTTAAAGTCCAAGGGTCGGCTCTCCAGGCTTCCCTTGGAGAAGGGATTATCGTAGGAGACGTGACTCTGCCCTTGAGATATTGCTGAGACCTGAAACTCGCACCCTGCTGTTCACTCAGGAACTGTAAAAACAGATCCTCAAAAGTAATTTTAATAATGGGACCTGATCAAATTAGAAAGCTTCTGCACAGCTAAAGAAACTATCACTAGAACAAACAGACAACCTACAAATGGGAGAAAATATTTGCATGCTGTATATATGATAAAGGGCTGATAACTAGAATCTATATAGAACTCAGAAAAATCAGCAAGGAAAAATCAACAACCCCATTAAAAAGTGGGCAAAGGACATGAACAGAAACTTTTCAAAAGAAGACAGACTGATGACCAACAAACATAAAAAAATGCTCAGCATCTCTAATCATCAGGGAAATGCAAATCAAAACCACAATGAGATATCGCTTAACTCCGGTGAGAATGGCTTTTATCACAAAGTCCCAAAACAACAAATGTTGGTGTGGATGTGGAGAGATAGGAACACTCGTACACTGCTGTTGGGACTGCAAACTAGTACAACCTCTATGGAAAGTAGTATGGAGATACCTCAAAGAGCTAAAAGTAGAATGACCATTTGATCCAGCAATCCCACTACTGGGCATCTACCCAAAGGAAAAAAAGACATTCTATAATAAAGACATTTGCATTCGAATGTTTATAGCAGCACAATTCACAATTGCAAAGATGTGGAAACAACCCAAGTGCCCATCAATACATGAGTGGATTAATAAAATGTGGTATATGTATACCATGGAGTACTACTCAGCCACAAAAAACAATGGTGGACTAGCACCTCTTGTATTATCCTGGATGGAGCTGGAGCCCATTTTCCTAAGTAAAGTATCACAAGAATGGAAAAACAAGCCCCACAAGTATGCACCATCAGATTGGTACTAATTGATCAACATTTATGTGCACATACAGTAGTAACATTCATCAGATGTCAGGCAGGTGGGAGGGGGAGGAGGGGATGTGTATATTCACACCTAATGGGTGCAGTGCACACTGTCTGGGGGATGGGCACCCTTGTACCTCTGACTCGGGTGGTACAAAGGTAATATATGTAACCTAAACATTTGTACCCCTGTAATATTCTGAAATGAAAAACAGTATAGGCTAAAAAAAAATGTAATTTTAAGAGAGAAAGATTTACATCTCTGTTCAGCTCTTTTCAGAAGTTGTGCAAAACAGAACTCTGCAGGGTGCCTGTTAGAGAACTCATAGGAGTGGTCTCTAACTGTCACTAGGTAAGTGCAGGATTAGGTATGTTCCTATTAATTTTTGCAAGGCTGCCCCCTTCACGTACCACAGAACACACCTTAGGCTATGCCTTAGCTCAGACTGCTTTGTGCAGACTATGCCCTACATAAGGCCACCAAGCTGAAGAGCCAGGAAGGGCTGGCATCCCGCCCACAGCCTACGCTCTGGGCACCTTAAGTGGAACTGTATTGAGTTAGAGGTAGGGCCTTTTCCTCATTTGAACCAAGGGGCCCTATCACCAGCTGCAGCCCTGTCTCCCCTTCGCCCCAGCTGTCTAAATCCTGCTCGTGTCAGGATCCAAATCTAGTCATGTGCCGCTGTTCTGTTCACCACCCTCACCACCACCATCCATGCACAATTAGCTGCTCTTCCCTAAGCTTTCTCAGGGCGTCTTATTTATAACTTTATTACAGTCCCCATCATGGCCTAAATTGTTTTCTTACTGCTTTGAGGGCATACAATGCTAGCTTACCCATTACGCACTAACTTGAAGATACTATTTCCCTCTCTTACCTGGCTTACTGTTGTCATGAAGAAGCTTCATTCTAATTGCTGTTTCCTTGTAGGTAACATGTCTTTTTCTCTCTGGATGCTTCGAAGATGATCTCTCCATCTTTGCTGTTCACAGTCTCACTATGATGGAGTATTTGCAGGTTTCCTTTTATTTAATCTACTTGGGATTTTTTGGGATTCCTGATGTTTAGAAAATCCTCAGTTATTATTGCTTTGAATATTGCTTCATCATTCCTTCTATTACCTACTTCTAGATTTCTAATTATATGGTAGACAGTCTTACTTTATTCTCCATATCTTTTTACCTGTTATGAGAATATTTCCATCGCTTTGTATCTCTGGGTTGCATTCTGGATAACTTATTTGCCTCCATGTTCCAGTCCCCTAATCTATAGGCAGAGGTGTGTGTCTGATTCCACACGTTAAATCTGTGAGCTCCTTGAGGTGAGGGACTGCATCTATTTCATCTCAGTTGGGTGTCTGGTACATATCAATGAATGTTTGCCTAAATGAACTGGTTGGCATGTGTGAGGCAATTGTGAAACTGATCTTCCTGTGCAGTCCAAGGAAGAAATACATGCTGAAATGCAAATTGGTTGTCTATTGGCAAGGAAAGAGGGACCATGGCCGTTGAGTGCTTCCGAGAATGGCATATGGGACCGGTTGGCTTGCCCTGCTCTGCCTATAGTTGGGCGATAGATTAGGCTGGCCAGAAGCATGCGGCAAGTGTGCTTAACAACTACGGCCAAGCCAGGCTCTCTTTTTTTCAAACAAAACTCCTAAATATCATCCTACTTATTTCACCAAAAGTTGGGACAGAAAATGAAATATAACGCCAAGCTAGAAACTGAGGGAAAAGCCACTTTTGACTTGGGTTGCCTCACCCAGTTTGATGTAGGCATAATCTTGACGTTCTCTCTCACTTAGAAATACATGAAGGAAGGGTACCATCAAGAAAAAGAAGTTTAGTGAGTCTCAGGAAGCTTGTTCAGACTAGCCGTGGGATCTCGTGCCAGGCACCAGGTAAATGGGACAAGTGGAGGCAAACGAGGTGTGCTGCCTGCCCTTGGAAAGACCTGCTGCTGCCAGTAGTCTCAGCAGCCCATCTCTCGAGTCTCAAGGAACAAAGATTCATCTTCCCAAAACAGATGTCTGCCCCTCAGAGGCTGTACCCAGCTGCTGGTGGCCACAGTCACGCACACGCAGGGTCGCAGTCCAGAAAAGTTATGCATGACTTCAGAGGGAGTTTCCCGGAGTGTTTTTGGCAAGAGGGAAAGGGCTGGTGGGAAGGGTGAGTCTCTCCCTGTGGCATTCAATGTCTGGCAGTTAGCCACCCTTCAGTGGGAGGTTCTTGGGGAGAAACACAAAAATCGGTCTTCAGGGCAGTTCAACACAAGAGCATGTGGTGTCTGCTGCCGATTTGAGATTCCACCCAATGAGAAAGGAATCTCGGCATACAATGAGTTTTCCCATCCCAGCTTATGTGATTATCAGGCTAATCTACATCTTCTCCTGTCTGTCAGTGCTACTATAGAACAGTTCCAAAGCCACAAAGAAAAGAAGAAGGCTCAGTATTCCCTGATCTGAAATCCTGAATGGAGCATGTTGCTTGGCATCTGTAGTGATCCCAAAGGGTATCATCAAATTCTCCCAATTAAATTAATTTGAATTAACTTTATTATTATGATTAATAAATATGCATCAAAAAGCATATAGTAGCAGTATCTGATCGAGCCAACCATTATTCCGTGACTCTCTACCCCTGGAGGTCAAGAACACTGACTGAAATCCACCCAAGGAAAACACAAATGCACAGCTGGATGGTCCCCAGGTCCCCAGGGAGCCCCCCCCAGTTCTTGGATCAGCATCGAGGAACAGATGGCAGCACCAGTAGGTCAAATTCTGATTTCCTCTGCCTAGAAATCTGCTGCTTTATCTCAGCTGGGGATTTCAGCTATTCCTGATAGCAGCGATTCCCATCTGGGCCTATGGTGAAAAACAAACTTCTTCTGAACCATTAAAATTCATAAAGCTGTTAACAGTTAAGATGTAAAAAGCTCTCGAGATGTCTTTGTGTGTGTGATTGTTGCCTGTTTTGTGTGAAAACAATCAGACCTGTGGTGAAAATTCAATATGCTTATAAAATTGAATCTCTCATGCCAAGACCCTGTGACTCTTATCACAGAGGTGAGGTAAGAATGAAATGAGAAAGCAATGATGAAAAGTGCTGGTGCGAAGATGATAATATCACTGCCATTCTTCTCCGAGAGCTCTTTAGGGAGAAGATAGGAAGGAAAATTTGAGATAAAGTTTTTTGAGTTTCAAAAATTGAATTAGGAATTACAATATAAAGATTTAGATGTTAGACAGAAATCCAGACAGAAAACCAGAGCAGAATTCTTTGGCCAGGGTGGGTTTCTTGCTCTACATAAACATTCTAGAACAACCAAGTTGATCTCTGACCATTTCTTCACCATTTAAGGAAATGCCTGCCTGCTTTGGACAGGGCCTGGCAGTTTCCTCAGATGAAAGCCAACCAGAAAATTTCACCATACGTCTCTTTGAGCAGAGCGGGTGTGAGGAACTTGTCACTGGGGTAGCAGCTCCCTCCAGGGTTCAAGAGAGATGTAGTGAACCGTGAAGAGGTCAGCAGGTGCTCTCTCTAACAAGGTCAGCTATTGCAGCGAAATACGAACCTAATGTTTCCAGATATTTAGACTTCTCAAGAGTCCAGAATTTTGAGTTTTTGTACAAGGTCTCCTAATTTTTAAACATTGGTATATTAAAAAAAGCCATCATGTAGGCCCAACAAATATGACTGTGCACTGGATTTCACCTGCTGTCTACCAGCTTGCACCTCAAATAGATAGCTAAGGTCCACAAATGTTCGTTGACGCCATCTTGTGCCAGGCATTGTCCTAGATGTTGTGGACACAGAGGCGAGGAGAACCATGTGTCTGCTCCTACCAAGTTCACAGACCAGAGAGGAAGAAAGGCTGAGCTGTAAAAAGATCATTTGGGTGCGCAGCAGAGAGTGGTCTGGGTGAAAACTAGCTTACCGCAGGGTGTGCATGCCATGGAAGGCCTCCTGGAGGCAGTGACACTGGAGGAGTTGAGTCTTGAACCTGAGTTGAATCTTGAAGAGTTAACCAGGTAAAGAAGGTAGATGGGGTAGAGAGAAAAGCACATGCCAGGAAAAAGTTGCAGCAAGAGCTGAGGATAAGCACAGTCTGGCCTGTGTAGACCCCTACCTGAAGCTCAATGAGTGACAGAGGCGAGGCTGGGGATGTGTGGGCCATAGAGAAGTTGGCCGTATTAACTTACTTGGGCTTTATTCCAAGGCAGTGGGGAGCCCATGGAATGCTTTAAGCAGGGCAGAGACAGAGTGAGATTTGTGTTTTTAAATTATCCCTTCAGCAGCTGAGTGGAGCTTGCATCTGAAAGGGAAGAAAACTGGTGGTGAAAAGAATACTCAGGAAGCCAGGGTAGTAAAAGGAAGCCAGGGAAGCAAGAGGTGGTAAGGCCAGGAGCTAGGGGTGGAGAGGAGGGTGGGAATTAATAACTATTTAGGAAGTTAAATTTGCAGAACATGGAGACTGAAGAAGAGGTTGAAGGGTGCAGAGTGAAAGGTGACCTCTGATGGGTGGGTGGTGGTTAGAGTGACATTCCTGTTTGTCTGGATTGTCCCAGTTTTAAGACCGAGAGTCCTGCATCTCAGGAAGCCCTTCAGTCCTGGCATGCAGGGATGGTTGGTCACTCTACTGATGGTCTCCAATTGCCATGGGGAATAGCAGAAGCTGTCAGTGTGGGAGGTGGGGAGATAATGAGTTTGACTTGGAACATACTGACTTTGAAGTGTTGGTGGACATTCAGGTCAGGACACCCAGCAGGTACTTGGAATATGAATCTATAGCTCAAGAGTGGGAGGACTTTGAGTTGGAGAGAGTGTATTTAGGGGCCATAGGCAGAAATAGGGGTTGGTTAGGACCATGAAACCTGGTTAAATTGCTCAGGGAGAGATTGTACCATGAAAAGGGAAGTGGATCTAGAATAAAAGTCTGGAGAATTAACTGTCGGAAACATCAATGTTTAAGGAGCACACAGAGAAAGAAGAGCTTATGAGGGAGGCTGAGAAGGATCAGGCAGAGGGTGTAAGGACAGACTGGACATGGGGTCCTGGAAGCCATGCGAGTGGAGAGCGTCTCAGCATGAGCCATCATCAGGGTCAAAGGCCAGAAAGATGTCCACTACCATGAGCAGCGAGGACTGTGTCTCATTGGTGATCTGAGCAGAAACCCTCAGTGGTTCAATGGGTAGAAGCCAGGCTGCTCCTGGGGAGAAGTGAACGTGAGCTGAGAAGTTTGAGGAAAAGGGAACAGAGAGAGGAAGCAATAGCCAGATGACCGTGGAAGGTCACGGGGCAGTTATTTAAGACGCGCAAGAACTGGACGAGCTGATAAACCGCGAGGGAGAAGCTATAAAATTAAAGATACGGTGTCTAAGAGAGGTAATTGATCAGGGTCCATGGGGATATCAAATGATACGAGATGGACTCAAAGCCACAGAGGAGGGTCTTGGCCTTGAGCAGGGGAGGAAGGGACCCGACATGCTCTGGGACTGTGGGAGGGAGGGCAGGTTAGGCTGATGCAGGAGGGAAGGAGCAGCAGTGTGGAGCGGGAGGACGTGCAACAGGGTTGTGGTTGATGCCGGGCAGAGGAGAGTGTGCCCCATAAGGAAATGGACATGCTGGAGCCGTGCCTCAGCCACTCCTTTTAAGAGGAATGATAACAGTCTAAAGACTGAGAGTACTTCACGGTAACAGCGGACATACAATTTTGGGAAAACTTCAGTAAATAGATATTGCGGAAGTGACTGAACGCATGCTATTTGACTGAGAGGATTACCAAATTATTCCCTTTACAATCGAAGGATCTGAGAGTTAAGTGAGCTATCAGCTCTATCTCACACATGTGCACACACACGCACATGCATGCACACAAACACACATGCACACATACACACGGACACACATATATTCCTTACACATAAACAAGTTGCAACCTGCTTGCACTCCAAAATAGGCATTAAAATCTCTAAAAGTATTGTTTTAGACACAGTCAGGCTGAAGAGAAGTTTTTGCTAGGTGGGGGGGCCAGGGCATAAATACAGAAAGGCAACGTGAAAAGATTTTTTTTCCAATGAAGCCTGAATACTCAGTTCAGTGGAGTTTAGAAATCATAGAGGAGCCATTCGAAGCCCATCTTGAGACACACCCTCGAAGAGGAAATTACCAAAGGCAGCGAAGCAGGGCTCCGCTCCGTGCCAGCCGGTGGGCGAAGCCGCAGCCACGTGATGCCTACCGGAGAGAGCCGGTGCCCCTGCCAGCTGCCAGCAGGGAGGCCTCTGTGCACCGCCTTGGTGAGTCATTCCTTGATCACAGCCTGATGCCTCCCCTGGCACAGGGAAATGCCACGGCATTTCATTAGCTCTGCTTATTTTGGTCAACGACTAGGAGCTTTGTACATGATGCTTTCCAGGGTATGTACTTTACCTTTTGGGTGCTTTTTTTTTCACTTTTAAAATGTAGGTTGTTTTTTTTTTTTCTGGCATAAAAGCAATATGCTCATATATGCTCTTTGTGGACATTTTGGTCAATGCAGAAAAATAGAACTAAGGCCAAAATATCACTTCCATGTCAAGCATGGTTATCATTTGGCGCACTTCTAACCTTTCTATTGTGGGTTTCAGGATGAAGAGAACTGAGTTTTTCCTTTCTGAGAAGAACAGATAATTCCAGGACAAGAAAATTTCCTGGCAGAGGCACCAAAAGATCTGGGTTCTAATCCCAACCCCAGCACAGCTTAGCTTGTGGTTTTGGCAGCTGCCAACCCTCCTGAGGCTGCTTTCTGGTTTGCAAGATGATGGCATTGATTAGCCAACCTCTAGGGCCTGTTCCAGAAGTTGGGTGTCCTGGGCCTGTGATGTTCTGGGGAGAAGAAAGATGTGCTTTTGGACACAAATTCTTCTTGAGCAGTTACAACTCCCAGTCCAAAATTCAGTCTTTTGAAACTGTGACTGAAGGACCGCAAGAGAAGGTTCTCGAAGTGATGCGATTACTCTCTTATACCTTTATGAGGTCCTGGAAATTTTAAGAAGTGAATGCATTGAATGAGGATGAAGTTCAATGCAGGGCATATGTCAGAGAATCATCCAGTGAACTGGGCAGAGCCAGTAGCTTGGTTCATTCTATTAATAGCTAATTGAATTTAGAGAATCAGGAGTTTAAAAAAACTATTAAATACGTCTGGCTCAGAATGTCCCAAACTGTGTTCTCAGAACAAATAGGTATTCCATTAAAAAGAGAGAGAGAGAGAGAGAGAGAGAGAGAGAGAGAGAGAGAGAGAGAGAGAGAGAGAGCAGGCATGAGAGCAAGCAGTGGTCAAGTACATTTGGAAAAGATTATGTTAAATCAAGTGTAACAGGTTTCTTCACTCTAAGACTTCTTAAGACTTTAAATATGCTTAAATGCATTGGAAGTACCAAGGGGGATATGGCGTATGCACCCTAAACTGACCTGATTATGGAACTATTTTGTCCAGGCATACTAATTCACATCCCAATAATTTAATTTTCCATGGAACACAGTTTGAGTCATACTGTCACAGCTCCTTCTAGCAGATCCCAAAGAAGTGGTTTCCTTAAGGCACCATTGTGGATTTTTCAGTAATTATCCCTGACTTCTCTGGTCATTGTGGTGAAATCTTGAGCTGAGTTGTGAAAAACCATAAACTTCTTGAATGTATTGCAAGTTTTATAATTCTTGCATTTGTAGGACAAATTTTTATTTTCTCGAATGTACATTTGTCCACTGAGTGCTGACCTGTTCCTGCTGCCACAGCAGCCTTTTCTGCTCTCAGTCTTGCCTCTGCCAATCTGTGTGACCGTGGATGAGTCATTTAATTTCTTTAAACAGAGTCAGGTGACTTAGGCTGGGGTCCAGGAGCAGCGGTGTGCTGGGCGGAGGACGGCCTCAAGAACTGGCGAGCTCAGGGTTGAGAGTCAGCGGATTTGGGAGAGTCAGAGGGAAAGCAAAGGTCTGGGAACAACAGGAGAAAGCTTGGAGTCCTGATGGAGAGGAGGGAAAGGGAGAGGGAGGAATTTGAGCTCTCCATTGCCAAGGTCAGGCGTCCTCCTAAGAGCCGGATCAAGGCAAAGAGAGGGAAGGTGAAGTTCAGGGTCAGCAGCACCTGGTCTTCAGGGGGAAGATTAGGGATCCACATTCTGGAGGAAGTCTCAGACCTGGGCCTGATCTACCTGTCGCTTTGGGGGATTACAGGAAATAGGCTCGGGCAGTGGGTGGGCTGTGCCTGCAATGTGCCATCCAAGGAGGGGAACGGTTCCTTGCACCTGGACCCAGGGTGAAGTCTCTGGAAGCACTGGGTTTGAGGTGGGTGGGTGTTTATTCCTGGCCGGCTCCTCGTCCTGTGGGAATATTTCTTTATAGATCAAATCGGCCATTCCTAGATAAGGCCTGAGTCTGGCCTAAAGTGGGGTAAGGCTACTATTAATGGAATATGCTTAACAACAACATAAATTTGTTATCAAAACCATCTTTATCAAGAGTCTTGAGTGGTGCTCCAGGTAGTAGGAAAAAACGGTTTCAGGGATAATTAGTAAAAATAAAAATTATTCTTCATTCTCCCTCCCGCTCCAGCCTGTCTCCCTGTCCTGTACTCTCCTTCCCGCCTTTGGCGGTGAACTTGCCTCTCACTTTTCTAATTTTGGGGAGAAGTGTGTGCCGTTTACCAGGAATCCTGACTCAGTTTTGTGTCGTTTTTGCTGTTATCCAGACTTTTTGATTGATCTTAGCCCCTAAATGACCAGGCTCTCTGGCTCGGGCTCCCGGAGCCCCTCCATCCCGTGGACCCCGTCTCTCATGTCTAATGCCCTTGATGAGCTGGGCGTGGAGGCCCAAGGTGAGCAGGCAGAGCCTCTGGCTCTCACTTCCTCCGGCTCCTGGAGACACAGCGTGTGCTCCAGGACAGACCCCCGAACTCTGCTTTCTGGCCTGCCTTGATTCTACCAGTTTGTCCCATCCTCCCTTCCTTTTTTCACTCCTAACTCCGGATGATCTGCCCCAGGGCACCTGCTTCCGCTGCTGCCCCAGCAAGGCCCCGCCCTCTGCCTCCTGCCTGCCCGCACCCCGCTCACCCTCCCCGGGCCGACTCTGGTCTGCAGCTGCAGCCCCATCCTGCTCTCCTGGCCGGACCGGCCTCTGCAAATCCCGCCCGTCTTGCTGCATGACGGCTCGCGGCTGGGCCTCATCCTGGCAGGAAGGGGGACAATCTGCTGAAGGGGGTGTTCATCGGGCTTTCTGTCCCACTCCAAAGAGGAGCCCAGTGGTCGATGGACGGGCTTTATTAGGGGAAGTGTATTTCCAGAGAGCCGTGAATTCAGGTACGAGTGCACAGAAATCTTTGCTAATTCTAATTTATGAGAAAAATGTCTGAATGGAGGCATCAACGAGCCTCAATTATAAAATATTCATAAATCAACTTTATATATGTATATAATTCAAACTTAATAAATGAGACAGTATAAAATACTAGACACATAATAGAAATAGAAAAACATCTGGACATGGGGTCAGGAGAGCTGACTTCCCCGGGCCCCACTCTGCCTCTGACAAGCTGTGTGATCCGCGCAAAATCACTCCGCCTCTCCAGGCTGAAGTGTTACCTCTCCCTGAAATGAAAAGATCTATTCAGACCATGTATTATGTTCCTCCACTTTACAATAGCAGTCGCCTGCAAAAATGAACTAACTAAGCTCCTTTGAAATCTTTACAAATAGAGAAGTGATGATACTCATATTTAAGAGTTTTTATAATAATCATAATTATTGAAAAGCTAGAGAGGCAATCAAGAAAAAAGCAATAAATCTTCAAGTGTACGATGACTAGGGAAAAAGAAAAGCACAGAAACAAACCCCTGCCAGAAGTGTGGGTGCTGTGGTTGACAAAGCATTGTCGTACAAAGCCGATTTGGAGAGCTGTGAGTCCCTGTGACTTCAGGTCCTTGCTTTGTACTACAACTATAACACGGGGAACCTTATTATTTTCCATACGCAGCTAATGCTGTGGCAGAGTCAGAGAAATGTTCCCCACTTTCCACCCCGCAGATTGTCCTCCTAAACATCCACCATTCTTAAATATCATAACTGAGCTGTGCTTCCAGGTGTTAGGAATTGAGCAGGTCACCATAGCACCTCGCTGTAATTGGATGAAAGGGCTAATCGTTGGGTCAGAGTATCTTGCATGGGAACTTACAGGGAAAAATGGCTAGTTTATAAAAAGCAGGTAGGGTGGAGCTCCTTAGGGAATGTGATAGGAGGCTGAGTTGGTATGTTTTCATTTTTGCATTCCTATCACCTACCGCAGGAGTACTTTAACATACAACAGATGTTTATTAATGTGGAACAAACGGACCAAATCATGAATATTTAATAAATCCTGGTTATAGAAGAAGATCTTGAAAGCTCAACCTGTGCTTGCTCTGAGATTTGCTTGGTTTCTGACACGAATGTTTGTTTGCTAACCTTTTTAAGGTGCTTTGGAATGTGGGCCAGGTAAAGTGGGTAAAAAACAGACTTGCATTCCATGTGAATAACTTGATTCCTTCGTTTCCAAAATCCAGCTGTTCACTCTTTGACCTATCGGGCTTTGTATGTTGTAGTTTATAACATTTTTGAAGAGTCGAAGAGAGTTGCATTGGTATGATATGAGAGATCAATACCAGTTATTAATTGTCTCTTTTTCTTTTAGGGCCCCTTTCCTATCCCTTCTCTCCCACACCCCAATCTGTTATCAGTCCTGGGAAATGTTTGCTAAATGACTGATTAGATTTTCACAGTAAATTGCATTTTTTGAAGATGATCGTGATAGCATTTTCACAGCTTTCATGGAGGGTTTTGAGATTGTGTATCTTATCTTCAAGCTGTTCTGCATCTTTAGTCCGAGCTGTATGTTATCTTCAAGGTTTTTTGGTGTGTGTTAAGTGGGTTAAGTCCTTTGAAGTTTGAGAGACAGTCCTTCCTGGGTCTTTCTAAACTCAGTGAATACCACAATACTATCTTTCCAGACCATTAGTGATGCAATTCCAGAACCAATTGGGTGATCGATTATTTATAATTAGGGAAACTAGGAGATAAGCAGGGTGAAAATGAAGAATTGAAAGGCAGCCTGCACTGTGTTCTACTCTGCATCCTGATCGTTTTGGTTGGACGGGGGTGGGGCGAGCAAAGGGTAATTCACATAGTGTCCAGTTGTTCCCAGCACAACCGTCTGTGTGGATTTTGATTCTCAAGCCATGATGGTCTTGTTCATGAGAAGTCTGCAGCTGTTTAAGCTGCGTAGAGGGCTGGTGTTGGAAATGAAGGAGTGTACTTACCGAAACTCCCACGCTCACTGCTGGGATCGAGGCTGTGATCTTGTGGCTTGGGTTGCCAGAGAGAATGAGAGAGTTCCTTGAATTAGCAGGGATGGCAGAGGTTGTCCAGATTAACATGCCGCCTCCATCATCTCTGTCAAAAGGGGACAGGGATTCTGCGATACACAGGCAGCATGGTGAAGTGTTGAATGTTGCTAGTAGCTCGTTAGTTTCCCCCTTACATTGACCCTTATATCTATTTACCTATAACTAAAATCCATTGGTTTTACTTCTGTTCTCTGTGTCAAGAAAGAGTAAATACCACTTTCTTTGAGAAGCCCTCCCCCTCCCAGACTTTTGTTATTTTTCCTGATTCCTATAATCTGTCAAAGATGGCTGTCAGTGACTCTAAAATTCCTGTAGACCTTGGAATCCAATCCACGCAGGCCTGAATTCTTGAGGCCACTCGAAGTGACCGGGCCCTCTCTCACTAAATGCTTCTTGCCTGTCTGGAACTGAAACTGTTCCTCTCTGCATTGCTTGTTCAGCCCTCTTTAGGCTGAACGCCAGGCTCCCTGTTGAATAGCACAGAGGTAAAACCATCATTGGGCATCTCTGATTTTTACCTTCCCTTTCCCAAGCAATGTTCTTTGCTTTTCTTCTTGTTTCAGTTGTATCTTCAAAAAGAAATTGTAGACTCTTGTATTTTTTACAAGACTAGCTAATGCTAATCTTTAGTCTTCCTGACACTATTCTAACAAGCTCTTGCTAAACAACATAAAATGGTACTCCTGGTTTAATTACTCTTTCTGTTAATACAATTGGACATCCTCAGTTTTTCACTTGGTATCATATCATAAGAATCTAAGTCATTAGAATTTATTCATATAGACCGTGTTCATTCATTCAATAAGCACTTACTGAGCAGCTACTATGTGCCAGAAACCATAACAAGTGTTGGGGATATGTTGGAGAAAATGGTTGAAACAGGGCCTAGTATTATTAGCAGAAGTACATTAAATAATCACACAGATGTTTAATTAATCACAATAGTAAGTGCTACAAAGGAAACACACGTGGAGCATGAGAGGGAACGCTTGGGGGAACTTGACCTACTCTGGCGTGTAAGAAGAGCGTCCCCGAACGGCATGGAACATGATCTGCTCCCCATTTCCCTCATTCGGGGACTTTGTAGTGTTTGTGCAAAGTCTTCGGCTACTTTCAGGAAGGCCACAGCTAACACTTCTGGGCGTAAGTGATACTGTTTTCATAAGGTGGATTCCTGAAAGTTTAATTACTGGGTCCCTCTGTGTATAAGTGATATTTCCTCAAGGTGGATTCCTAAAAGTGTAATCACGGGGTCAAGAATGTGAACATTTTATGGCTCTCGATACATGTTGTTAAAAAAAGCTTTCTAGAAAAATCAATGCACAGTTTTAAAGCTGGTAAAGGCTCTTAGACCACCACATCTCTAACTACCTTCATGAAAACATCAGGTTGATTTCAAGAGATCGGTTAGCTCAGTAGTAAGAGCAAGTTTCCTGTATGTTTCCTGTGTGTTCTCAATTGGTGCTACTCAAAGTGCAGTTCTCCATCTGGTGTAGTTCCTGGGTATATTGACTAGTGGCCTGCGATAGGTACAGAAATTGAGAACTAAGCATTTAAAAACTTTAAGGGCAATATGAAAAAGTGATTTTATGTAAAAAAATATTGGGGTATGTATATTGTACGTTGCTTTTTCTTTTTTTTTTTTCCACAAGAAAATTCAGGAGAGATGTATGTTGCTTTTTCATTTTTCATTTTTTTTTTTCCAACAAGAGAAGTATTGGTTTATGATAGATCGGGAGGCAAAAAACAAGTCCTCCCCCACATGTGGTTTGTGTGAAAGCCAGTGGATCCCCCTCAGTCATGTTTCCTTTTATGGACAAAGACCCCAATGCTATGTAATGACTCTCCCTGCTTTCTCATGGGAAACGAATGGGATTAGCAAATTTTGACTACAGACATGTACACTTGAGTTAAGCCACACAAGAGCTGTATATACCTTTCCCAGGAAGATAAAGCATACTTATTGCAACAAACGAGACATGTATTGTTTAAAGAATTTCTGTGAGAGGCCTGGCATGGTGGCACGTGCCTATAATCCCAGCACTTTGGGAGATTGAAGTGGGAGGATTGCTTGAGGCCAGGAGTTCGAGGCTGCAGTGAGCTAAGATCACACCACTTATACTCTAGCTTAGGTAACAAAGTGAGACCTGAAGAATTTCTGTGAGAAATTTCTCGGTCCCAGAATCACAATGCCTTACAGTGTTAGTTTTGTTCTTAGACTATATCAAGGTACTTGACCCTTGAACCTGTCTGTGAGCAGACACCAGAATTATGACTAGATGAATTATGATTAGGTGCTACCACTGCCAGTTATTTCTTCCCAGAGGAAGTAATGAAAGGTGTCAAAGAAACTTCCACCTCTGAAACTTTCCACTAGCTGTGCCCGTAAAGTTCAGCCATGGGTCAAAGGCTGCTTCCTTTGCGTTTGTATTCCCAGAAACAGTGACCAGAGCTGTTCAGATGTTTGACATGATGAAGAAATCTCACCAGTCAGGGCTGAAATCAACGTGGATATCATCTGAATGTCATTTAGCAGTGTACTGGATAGAAAATAAAAGGAACTACAACATAATCTTTTGCTGGTCTGTCTTTTGGTGTCTATAAAAAAATAAAACCTTAGCTCAGAGAAAGACCTTACCCATTATATTGGTACGGTCCCCAACAGGTGAGAACTATGTTTTCCTGAAAACTCTGCCTACTACCAATTTGCAAATCAACATAAGAATTAGGCATTTTTATGGCTCACCTTGAGTTAAAGGGAAGCAAGGTAGTGATGAATTAAAGGGTGTAGATTCCGAGGTCAGACTGCCCAGGTTTAAATCCTAGACTCTGCATTTTGCTAGCTGAGTTGGTCTGGGTTACTGGCCTCAGCACCTCCATTTTCTCATCTGCACATTGGAGAGAAAAGTGAAGAGAAAAATCCATGTATGGTACCTGGCACACAGCAAGCACTCAGTAAACGTTAGCTGTTCTGGTTCTTATAATAAAGCTTATCAGAAGAAATTCTGTCAGAGAGAGAGGGAGGGAGGCAAAAAGGAAGGAAGAGAAAGAAAGATAAGCAGTAGGACTGCTGTCAGACTTGTTCTTCCTGAGACGTGTTGGAGAAGAGCAGAGCATTTGCATCCAGAGGATGCGGGCTCTGGGCCTGGCTGTGCCGTTTGCTACGTGTGCAATCCAAGGGGTCACATGACGCTGCTGAGCCTGGATTCCTCTTCTCTTGGGTAAATGGGGTGATGTCAATAATCCCTGCCCCAGGGGCTGTGAACGCAAAGAGCTAATGTGTGGGTAGATGCTTTATAAGTGGTGAGAATGATTTGGGTGTGGGTTATCTGCTCACGATTCTTCCTTCAGAGGGTGTCCTTCCAGCATGTGCCTGCTTGAACTGGCTGCTGGAGGAGGCAGGCCCTGCCTGAATTTTGGGCTTCAGGTCTGGGGCTTTCCCCTTCTTCTGGGCTTCTGTACAGTAATTGTTCATTGAGACCAAATGGGTAGACCCCGCCTTCCTGGTTCCTGGTAACCAAGAGGTGAGGTTACTGGTGGATGTCTGCGTCTGTGTCTTCTGAATTGCTCCATCAGAACACTGTGCCTGTAGCTTGGTCTTGGGCCATTCTGCATTTGTTTATCAGTTTAAGCTTTTTTGCAAATGGAATTTTGAGGACCCATTAGATTAATTCTATTAATAAAAAAGAATAGAAGGAAAGGAAAAGAAGGAAGAAATGAAAAAAAGAGACAGAAAGGTGACTCACAGATGAAGAAACGAGCTAAAAACCCAGAGGCCAAGAGTTCTAATCCTGTCTGTGCCACAACTTGTTATGTGACATTGGGCAAGTAACTTAATCACTTGGTGGCTTCATTTCCTTGTCCATAGAATGTGGTATGACGGTACTAACCAATCTTACTAGATTGTTACAAAAAGACAATTAACATTGGCCTTGGATATATATTTCGGCTACATACTGCTTCTGTGACTCCCTGGTTTGGGGCAGGTTGGAAACATGAAAAGGACTTTTCTTACAACATTTAACCAGATTCACTGGAAAGGAGTATTTTGCTCTTCTGTCCATGAACTTTCTCAGTTGCATTCTGGTAACTGTATACTAAATAGCACTAATCTACTGACTGAAGGTATCTGTTCTGTCCAAATTAAATGTACAGCTGGCTGAGTACAGTGGCTCATACTTGTAATCCTACTTTGGGAGGCTGAGGCAGGAGAGTTGCTTGAGGCCAGGAGTTTGAGACCAGCCTGGGCAATAGCAAGACCTGTCTCCACAAAATATTTTAAAAATTAGCCAGGCGTGGTGGCATGCACCCGTAGTATGGTGGCATGCACTCGGGAAGCTAAGGCAAGGGGATCACCTGAGCCCAGGAGTTTGGGGTTACAATGAGCTATGAGCATACCACTGCACTCCAGCCTAGGTGACAGAAGGAGACCCTGTCTCTTAAAAAAATACATATATAACGAGGCGGGAGGATTGTTTGAGCTCAGGAATTCGAGACCAGCCTGAGGAAGAGTAAGATCCTGTCTCTACTAAAAACAGAAAGAAATTAGCTGGACAACTAAAACATGTATAGAAAAAATTAGCCGGGCATTGTGGCGCGTGCCTGTAGTCCCAGTTACTTGGGAGGCTGAGGCAGAAGGATTGCTCGAGCCCAGGAGTTTGAGGTTGCTGTGAGACAGGCTGACGCCATGGCACTCTAGCCTGGGCAACAAAGTGAGACTCTATCTCAAAAAAAACAAGAATTCCTTGTGTATATATCCTGGATACACGTCTTTTATATAGGTTGTAAATATTTTCTTGCATTTGCATATTTTAGTTTTATCTTTTAAAGAAAAAAATAATTTTAGAAAAGTTCAGTTTATCAATTTCTTTTGTGATTTATGCTTTTTGAATCCTAAGAAGCCTTTGCTTCCTTAGGCAACAAAGGTTTTCTCCTATATATTGATGCTACTAAAACTTGATTTTTAACAAACATTTATTTTTAAATCATTTGTTACTTGTATATAAAAATACAAGTGTTTGTATATGAACATTCTATCCCGTGACCTTGTTAAATTCACTTGTTTCTACTAGGCATTCTGTAGATTCTCTGTGATTTTCTTTATGTAAACTGAAAATAAGGACAGTTTTATTGTACTTCTTTTATAATTTTTTTTTTGTTTTTCAACTTTAGCCGTATTTCTAGAACCTCCAACACAGTGTTGAATAGAAGTGAAAAAGATTATTCTTGTTTCGTTCCCAGAGTTGGAGGGAAACAATTCAGTCTTTTATCATGAAGCATGTTAGCTATAGGGTTTTTGTAGCTGATTCTTATCAGTTTGAGGAAATTTTTTATTATTAATTTACTTTTAGTCTTTCTCTCTCTCTTTTTCTTTCTTTTTCTTTCTCCCTTTCTTTCTTTCTTTCTTTCTTTCCATCTACCATTAATAGGTGATGAATTTTGCAAAGACTTTTTCACATCTATTGAAATAATCATATGGGTTTTCTCCTTTACTCTGTTAATATGATGAATTACATTAGTTGATTTTCTTAACTGTTAAACCAACCTTGCATTTCTGGGGTAAAATTTACTTGGCCATGATATGGTATTCTTTTAAATATTGCTGGATTTAATTTGCTAGTATTTTGTTAAGAATTTTTTCAATACTCATGAAGGATATTGGTCTTAAATTTTTTTTTCTGTGATGTCTTTGCCAGATTTTGGTATTAGGGTTATAAGATGTGCTGTACAATGTTTCCTCTTGCTCTTATATTCTGAAAATGTTTGTGGAAGACTGGTGTTATTTCTTCCATGAATGTTTGACTGAATTCACCACTGAAATAATTTGCACCTGAAGTTTTGTTTTTGGGAAAGGTTTTGATAACACATTCAAATTTTATATAGATTCAGGACTATACAGATGTTCTGTTTATTCTTGTACCAATTTTAGTGAGTTGTATTTTTCAAGTACGTTAATTTAATCTAAATAGTTGAATTTATTGGCATAAAGTTTTTCATATTATTCTTTTTATCTTTTAAATGTCTGTAGGATCTGTGGTGATTACCCCCTTTTTATTCCTCATACTGTGATTTGTGTTTTCTCTTTCTCTCAATGAATCTAGCTTGGGGTTTGTCAATTTTGTTGTTCTTTTAAAATATCAGCTTTTGGCTTTGATAATTTCCTTTTTTATCTGTCTACTATCCATTTTGATGATTTCTGTTCTTATTTTTATATTTTCTGCTATTTTTATTCTCTAATTTTTAATTTTTCTTGTTTTATCATACACGTATTTTAAAGCTATTTTAGCTGAATTCTACACATTTTGGTGCACTGTATTTTAATTTCATTCAGTTCAAAATGTTTCCTTTTTTCCCTTGCGATTTTGTTTCTGACTCATGAATTGTTTAAGAGGCTGTTATTTAATTTCTAGATATTTAGGGTTTTCCTGGACACCATATTGTTATTGGTTTTTAATTAAATTCCACTGTGGCCAGGAAATACACTCTGTATATTTCAATCCCGTAAGACTTATTGACATGTTTTATTGTCTGGCATATGGCCTATCTTTTTCAATGTACTGTGTGTACTTAAAGAGGATACATGTTCCGTAGTTGGGCATTTTGTTCCATAAATATCAAATAGATGGTCGATTGATAGTGTTGTTCATATCTTCTATACCTATGAAGATGTTTTATCTAGTTTTCCTAGAATTGCTTACTGATGGGGTGCTAAATTCTCCTGATACAATTGTGGAATCTATTTCTCCCTTTAATTCTGTCAATTTTTGCTTCTTGTATTTTCAGGCACTCTTATTAAATTCATACACATTTGTAACAGTTATGTCTTCCTGAATAATTATTCCTTTTATCATTATAAAATGCTCAGTGCTATTTTTAAGGAAACATTTGGCACTCTTGGAAAATAAAAATAGGATAACCGAAATATAAAAATATGTATGTAAAAAAAGGTTTGGATGATAAAATTCAAGAACTCTCCCAGCAAGTTGAGCAATAATAAAGAAAACAATACTGATAGAAAATAGTAGATAAATGATAAGAAACCTGCGAGGATTGCTGTAGGAGGTCCAGCATTCAAATAAAGAGGGGCTTTAAAAAAAAGAAAACAAACAAAAAAACAGGAAAGGAGAAAATTACCCAAGAAATAATGTAAGAATGCTTCTCTATTATATGCCCTTATAAAAGGGCTGGAGGAGGGAGTTTGTCCCTTTTGCCCTTCCACCTCCTGCCATGGAGGACACACCATTCCTCCCTGCCAAAAGACACAGGATTCAAGGTACCATCTTCAAGGCAGACACCAGACCCTGTTCAGACAACTGAACTTGGCCATGCCTTCATCTTGGACTCCCCAGCCTCCAGAACTATGAGAAATAACTTTGTGTTCTTTATCAATTGAAAAAAAAAAAAAAAGGAATATTTCTGCTAGGTGAAGAACATGGTCTGCTGGATTCGAAGGGCCTACATAGGACCCAGCACTGGGAAGGCTCAAAGACTCAACATTGTAAAGTTTCAGAATGTCCGGCTGTTCCTTTTTTATTTGCTCAACTGCTGAAGGAATGATTTTAGCCAGGAGAGAAATACTTGTGCGAGGAGAACAAACAGAGTCCCTCCTTTTCAGTTCCCGAGTCTTATCCTCAGCTCACCTGAACTTAGCCTCACAGCTGAAGCACCCTACCAAGAATTCAAAGCAGCCTATTCCCCTCGCTCAGATTTCTGGTTCATGTGAATCTTTGAAATGCTCCTGGTACTCAAGCACTTAGGCGCCAAGAATCTTTGCTTAACCACTTTAGCAAGTTAATCCCCAAGGCTGTACTTTAAGTCTGTTACCAGATTTAATTGAGGATAATGCAGTGTATGCTTCCTTAGGAGAATATTTGTCCCTGCATGTGGTGAGACCTAATAGTTACCCCTGGAACACTTATTAGTTGATACCCTTGGGCAGTTTGGGAAATAATTTTCAAATGAGGTATAATGAGTTCAAACGTTTTGGAGGTCATCCAAGTGAGGGTGCCCAGGCCAACAGGAAAGGCCCTGGGAAAGGCGGAAGGGCTTGGCTGTGCCCCGGCCGGTCCTGCGCGTGCTCCCCAAGTCAGGGTGAGGATTTACAGCCATTGTTTTCTGGGGCTGTCCTCGCCTTGGGTACATTCAGGATTTGGCCTTAAATCACACTCATGTATGATCCTCAGCCAGCTCCCAGTTTTACTTTGGTTCTAATTCATACCCCGTCTCATTCCAGTAAAGGCTGATGTTTATCTGGCCACATGTCGGTTTCTGCTGCAGTTTCTAACTAACCCCACGGGGCCCCCATCACTGCTCTCCTCTGCTGCCCCAGCTGACAGGGTTTCTCCAGAGGTCACAGCCTCTGCCCAACCTAGAATGGTATGGCCAGTAAGTGAGCACAACTCTTTACACTTCCAGAGATAGTCCTGTTCTTCCTGTTTTACACACCCCCAGTTGAGGAAATCGAAACAGGTTGAAACCAGCACACCTTTCATTTGAAGACATTACCTGGAGTCTCATCAAAAACCTCTCTTGCTGATTCTGGACTGATGCCCCAGGTTAGGGCACAGGCTTTGGCTCTGTCTCGAGTTTTCTGCCTTCTTGGAGCAAGACTCCCTCTGCTTACTCTTCACTTATTGCCAACTACTCACATCTGAGGCAAGAACATTTTGTCTTCCATTGATTACTAAGGACTGATAGTCCCAGTCTTAAAACTAATTTTGTGCTTTTTTATCTCAAGACACCTTAAAATCTTATGCAGTTTCTCTTGACCTAGAGCTAACCCAACATTCTCAAAGAATGACTCAAATGAAGGCTTCCCTTGCAGCTCTGCTTATTAACCAGGCTAACATTTACTGAGCACCTACCATGTGCTAGGCACTGTGCTAAACGTGGCACTCCCATTATCTCATTCGATCACCAAAACCCTATGAATTCTCCATTTTACAAATAAGAAAACCTGGCTTAGAGAATTTTTGTAACTTGCCCTAAGTCTGCAGATAAAAATAGCTAAGCATGGATTCGAATCCAGATCTCTCTGAATCCAGAGCCCATGCTTGTAACCGCTGCACCATTTGATCTCACATGGGAAAGACCTGGAATACTGGCCGCCTTACTGCCCCCAAGTGCAGAAGGACAAGGAAAGCATATATCAGAGGACCTTAAACAGCACCCCATCCAGGTCTAAGTTTTATAGTGTGGACAGATTTAAATTTCATTTCTGTTTGGGAAAACATGGAGGTGTTGATCTGTCATCACGGTGAGGATAAAGAGGGGCGTTCAGAAATTTTTCTGCCCTTAGAACTCTGAGAGACCAGACATATAAAGCAGTTAAACACTCCATAACAGAATTCATCATGCTTAGATAACAGAAAAGAGGGTGGAATGGTGACAAAGGCAACAAAAATCTACACTGGCAATTGAGGACTGGCGGGAAGGGGGCCTCAGAATCCCAGGCAGTGAGTGCATCTGAAATGCGGAATGCAGTGGGTCCTGCCAGGCTGGAGAAATCTCCATGGAGAAGGAAGGGTGAGCTTGAACTTGCCCTCAAACTAGGGAAATTTTGGCTTGTGGAGAGGAAGCAGGAGGACACTCCAGGTAGGAGAAAGCCTGAGCTGAGGCAGAGAGGAGAGAACGAGTGTGGGCATTTGCGAAGGCATCGGAATGGGCCACACTGGACTGCAGCCCACACTGGGGAGTGGTGGTGGATACGTTCGAGAAGGATCTTGGGAATTATATTCAAAAGTTTGGAATTCAATGTGAAGGCAGTGGGGAACCACAGAAGGCATTTGGACAGGGGAGATACAAGCACACAAAAATGATATGGAATGTTTTGTTCACAGCATGACTCATTTTGCCATATCAAATGACTGTGACCGGAGTCAAGATATTCACACTGAGCTGCAGAATTTGGCTGTATTACCCTTTTAGCAATAGAGTCACATTCTTCCTGCCCAGACTTTTCCTTAAACTAAGAGAAAGACTTATGTGAAAAGTAAGAGATTGCTCACTGGCTCAGAGTGGAGGGAGCTAGATGATCTTAATAACAGAGCCATCAGTTATGGTAACCCCACTTCCAATGTAGGGATGTACGTGCCGCGAGAGTGACAGTGCTTGTTTCAGCCAGCCAGGAAGGACATGCTGTCTCTCAGACAGTGTTAGAGACTCACCCACAAATTCCTGTTCTCTGGTTCACTCTTTTTCCTGGATTCCAAGCTGACTACATTTTTGTTATTTCCTCATCCAGGAGACTATGCAGTTTACTTGGGTATAAATTGACTTACATTAATGACATTTGGACCAGAGGATATATACAGGTCAGCCTGAGTCTTGACTGGATATAAGAAATACGTCGTTTTTCTTGGTTCCATTGGATGAGCAAGCTGTTCTCCTTGCTGTAGAGTTGAGGAGCACTGGAATGTCAAGGGTAACTTTTGCTTCAAGCTGATTTCACCCATCTATAATAGGTTGATAATATCTTCCACTTCAGAGAGTGTTCTTACTCCCAGGCTCTGGGAGAGGAATGGCCACTTTGGATCTTGTAGCTGTCTTTGCCTCTCTACATAGAGCATGAGCTGTTATGATGCTATTAGCATATTTTATGATTTCTCTGTCCTTTGAATCTATGCGTGGCATGAGGAAATCTCTGTTTTCCCCTTGTGTTGCATTCTGAACCTAATATAGATATGCTGTTATGGTTTACTTGTATCATTCTGTCTAACAACATTTAAAATTCTCATTTACGAACATCCTTGTTCATCATAGGAGACAGGTAATAACTGAGATGTTTCCTTCCAAACTTTTTGCCAAAATGTCCATGAAACTACATAAAGAGAGTGAAAAAAGAAAGGACAATGAGCTGTTAATTTAAGACAGAGCAAGGCCACATGCTGAGGTCCACAGAGAACATCTACTAATGGATCATCAATAGGATGGATTGAAAAGCGTATTCTGGAGATTCTGCACCACACACCTCACATGCTGAACCAGAGAAGCCCCACTGGTGCTGAAAGGTCATAGCAAGCACAGTACCTTGCTCACCCTCACTGTTCGCTCCTAGCTATTTCAGGACCCTGGAGCTGCACTGGCCAGAAAAGCAAATGGTTCAACTAGGGAGAAACCGCCTTCTGAACCAACCAGAGTCAAATCCAGAACCATGCCTCCAACCCAACCCATCCATTTCTCTCTTTCCATATCCATTCGGAGACTGTGGCCCCCAGACCACAGCTGGGTGGGAGGTAGACAGAGACAAGAAAAGGTGTGTTGCATTCTAGAATGGCCTGTTGTATAAGAAAAAGTACTATAATAGGGAGAGAGACAAGAAGGCGGCAGAGGGCAATGCATGCTGAGAGGGTGTGTGGTCTTTTATGTGCTACTCTCTAAAATAACAGATGGCCTCTCAGACTTTCTCTTACAAGTCAGAAATGACAGCAGTTAGAGTAGGAGAAGCCCCAGCCTAATACTCAGATACCCAAACTAGCTAAATTGTCTGTAGACCCTGAAAACTGAGGTAGGAACTGTGTTCATCAGTTTACTCTTCAGATCCACTCTTCTTGTGCCCAAGAGGAGAGTGAGGGAGTTTGAAGACCCTTCCCCAATACTCTGCTAGCAAGCACCAGGCTTGAACATATCCTTGTTCTCTTTTTTAGTATGAATAGGTGGAAAATGCCCAAAGAGGACTTATGAAAGGAATACTGCAAGATAAGGGAAAAGAACTTTTTCCATTGAAGTTGGAAGCAAGAAAATGTATCTGAATATAAATTTCTCCAGGAAAGAGAACATTTTAGCAGACACATTTTCGGCTTTAAGAAGATTGGGAAGGCACAGCCGCCATGAGATGGGAGTCAGGGGCCATCAAGATAAAACAGATTGGGATGCAGGCAGATTTGCAAAAGTTGAAATAAGAAATGAGGGCAAACATACCGAAACTAAAATAGCAGAATTACAACTTATGCAGAAGACAGTAAATACAGAGAAGACTGCAGAAATCAAACTAGGAAAGTGGAAGACAAAATAAAAAGATGAAAATGTTGAGCAAGAAGACAGAAAACCCAGATCTAATCTAAGAATTACATTTATTCCAATGCAGAAATTGAACAAAAGACTGGAAACAATGTTCACACATTAGGGAGAAAAAAATTTTTTGAGCTGGAGAAGATCTGAGATAAAATTGAAATTACCAGACCCATACAGAGACATATCTTGTAAAATATCTTGAATTTCCAGGTTAAAGAAAGAGTCTTTCAGACACCGAGACAGAAATAAACAGGAAAATGAGCATCATGCTGGGCTTAGGCTTCTCAGCCCTTAAGGCTAAAACACCACGCTAGGAGGCAAGGTGGTATCTCAGGAATTCCATATTCACCTAGTGTGATGTTTATGTGTAACGGCTGTAGGAATTCATTTTCATATTTGTAAGAAGGCAGAAAATACACCCCATGTGATCCCTTCTTTAAAAAAAGTATTTGAATTTGCAGCTGAATTGATCAACAGGTGAACTGGCCTGAGGATGCAAGGGGGTAAAAAACAAGAAGATGACGACGTGCATGAGCCCTAGAATCTATTACAAATAGAAAATAAATAATTGTCTTGAATATGATAATGAAGCTGTATGTAAAAGCTAATACATGCTGTTGAAAGAAGATTTACTTAGGTCTAAAAATCTTAAATTAGATAAGCAAAGATGGATAAATGAGGAAGAAGTATATTCCACGTCCTCCGTAAAGAGCTGGTGTTTTAAAAAAATAGTTAGGGAGAAAGATAGAAAATGTCATTTTAACATGAAATAATGTTTTCTCTGACTGAATGAGTTTGAAAACTGACTTTTCCAAGAGCATGCTTTTGAAGCCAGCATGTCTCTGAAAACTGAAATTACTAAAGGAGCAGATGGATCATGTATCTGGCTTCAGTTGGCAATGAAGGAAATCCTAGTAAGCTGAGGCTGGAAGAAACTACATAAAGAGACAAGATAGACAAATGTTTCTCTTTCTTCTTGTCAGATTTTTTTCCCAAGAGAATAGCGCTGACATCAGTGAGATGTAGTCAGTGGAAACTCAAACTAGAATGACTTTGGTAAGATTCGTTTTCTCATTTGATATTTTGTTTAGAAAGTATCTGTTTTATTGCTTATGAGAATTCGCTCAGGAATTCATGAATTGCAGTTGAGCCAATGTAAGAATTTTGAAATAAAATTTTTTCTCTATGGTTTTGGCCTTTGTTGAAGCTTTGATCTGACGTGAGGGGAGGAAAAGGAATCTCATGAATTCTTGCATGTGGTGTTCTTCATAGAATGGGTGTGGGCATCAGAAACTACAAATTATGCCTATGACGAATGTAAGAAATAATAATAATTATGACTTAAAAAATATTAAAACTTTAGTCTAACTCAAAATCTTTTACCTCCTTTCCGTTGATATATTTTTTAATTATGGGTATATCTTTATATGGTACATATGATGTTGTGATACAGGCATACAATGTGAATTAGTCAAATCAGGATAATTGAGATATCCATCACCTCAGGCATTTGTCATTTCTTTGTGTTAGGAACATTTCTATTCTACTCTTTTAGTTGTTTTAAAGTATACCCTGACTTATTGTTGATTATAGTCACTTTGTTGTGCTATCAAATATTATTCATTCTATCCAACTGTCTAACTATATTTTTGTACCAATTAACCATCCCCACTTTACCTCCCTCTCCCCACTACCCTCCTGTCCTCTAGTGACCATCATTCTACTCTGTGTCTTTATGAGATCCATTGTTTTTAACATTTAGCTCCCACATATGAGTGAGAACGTGCGAGATTTGTCTTTCTGTGCTTGGCTTATTTCACTTAACATAATGTTCTCCAGTTCCATCCATATTGTTGCAAATGGCAGAATTTCATTATTTTTGTGGCTAAATAATATTTCATTGTGTATATGTACCACAATTTCTTTATCCATTCATCCGTTGATGGACACTTAGGTTGATTCCAAATCTTGGCTATTGTGAATAGTGCAGGAATAAATATGGGAGTGCAGATATATTTTCAATATACTGAATTCCCCTCCTTTGGATATATACTCAGCAGTGGGATTGCTGGGTCATATGGTAGTTCTTTTTTTAATTTTTTGACGAACCTCCATACTGTTTTCCATAGTGGCTGTGCTAATTTACATTCCCACCAACAGTGTACGAGGGTTCCCCTTTCTCTACAACCTCATCAGCATTCATTTTTGCCTGTCTTTTTGACAAAAGGCATTTTAACTATGGTAGGATGATATCTCATTGTAGTTTTGATTGGTATTTCTCTGATGACTAATGATGTTGAACATTTTCTATATACCTGTTAGCCATTTGTATGTCTTCTTTTGAAAATTGTCTATTCAGATCCTTTGTGCATTTTTTAATCATATTGTTTGATTTCTTCCTATTGAGTTGCTGGAGCTCCTTATATATTCTAGTTATTAGTCCCTTATCAGATGGGTAGTTTGCAAATATTTTCTCCCCTTCTGTGGGTTGTCTTTTTGTTGATTGTTTCCTTTTCTGTGCAGAAGTTTTTTAGCTTTATGTAATCTCATTACATTGATGTTTATACTGTGATATTTATCTTTGATGAATTTATATCTATATCCACCATAGATGTTAAAAGAAAAAAATGTGCTGAAAAAAATTTGGAGAAAATTCACAATATTGTGGTGCAAATATATTTGGTTCCTTAGGGAAAATCTTGCTGTCACCTGATTTTTAATAAAATCAGAAGACCCAGGTGTTGGCCAGGACCAAATTATTATATAATAACAACCTCCCCTGCCCTATAACCCTTCAAGAATGCTAGTTAATTTTGTCATTGATAGCTGACAGCACATCTGTGCTTTCCCATCTTTAATGTTTTAAGGGAAAGAGTACATGGATGCAATGACGGTAACTTAGAAAAAATCATTTAGGTCCATTTGTAGACTATGAATTCCCCTAAACCATCCATCACTGTGCTCTAAAGTATTAGTTTAGCATTTATGTGCTCATTGCACAAACATGGTACAACTTTTGCAGTGTAGAAATTTTTAAAAATGTGTGACATTGACATATAATAGAGATCAACCAACAGTGCTAACTGATAACTGACAGTACACTCAGCACTCTGCTAGTTGTGTGGGAGACACAAGATAAATGTAAAGCTTGGTTCTGCTCTGAACAAAGTGGAACACTAGTTTGGGAGACCAGGGTAACATACATGAAATGATTAGTAAACAATCAAGTATTAATCTGACTTGTAGTGTTTTCCCTGTGCCTGCATTTCTTCATCTGTAAAACAGGAATAATAAAAATATTTGTCCCAATAGGGCCTGGCACATAGTAAGTGCTCAACAAAGTTTAGCTCATCATTATTGTTGATTTGTAAATGTAATAGGAGGTAAGAGAAAGAAGTGATGGGCGTGTGCTGCAGCAGTAGGGAAAGTTTAGTTATAGAATCAAGACTTGAGCTGGGCCTTTGAGCAATGGGTAAAATTTGGGTAGCTGGAGACCTGAGCAATGGGGAGGTCGTGCAAGGAGGGGAAAGTAGTAGTTGTAGGGCATGTGGGTTGCTGCCTCTACAGTTGAGATAACAGCCTGACTGTTTCAGTGGGTGTGTATTGGACTTTGCGGGAAAGAAAGCTGAATAGATAGGGTGGGGTAAAATTATGGAGGCTCTACAAGTCAGGCAAAGGAGTGTGGATTTTGATATGATCAGCAATGAATTGTCTATACTTGAGTGAGAGGAGTGATACAACAAAGACGCATCTGGTAGCAGGATGCAGGACGCTTGGAAGTAGTAAATCACTGAAGTCAGGGAGACAGGAAAGCAGGCTGCTGCAACAGCCCAGTCGAGCCATAACCAGGGCTTGGCTTGCAGAATAAGAGTAAGAGATAGGACCAAGGAACTAAGAAGGAAGACCTGACAAGTCCTGGGAAAAACAGCAATGAAAGACAGCATAGTTACATTTTGGGATCTGGTGCCACATTTTCTGAACCTAATAGCAGGATACACTGCTGACACATACATGTGTATTTATGGAATAACTGAGGCTGAATAATTAGTGAGGTCGCTGAAACTCTGAGACTTATGGGGACCATAAGTATATGGCCAGGCAGAGAATAAGTGAATTGGGAAAAATACGGAGAGTGGGATGTCCTCTCCAGTGTTCTTTTAGCGTATTTCTATAATGTGTCTGTGTGCCTGCTGGGTAGAAAATTAAGACTTAGATACCAAAAAACATTGGTTTTAAAAATCCAGAACTGTAATCTTCTATTTGCTTATGTGTATCCTCCATTGGTCTCTGTGGTTCTTGAGGGTAAGAATGCATCTTGTTTATATATGGTGACTGTCTGGTGTACTACCCGGGTTCAAATCCTGACACCACCATGTCTAGCTATTTGTCTCTGAGTGTTATTGGACCTCTCTATACTTTAGTTTCTTGGTGGGTCAAACAGAATAATAATCATATCTACCTCACCATGAGATTGTGAGGCTTAAATGATTTAATTTGCACTAAGTGCTTAGAACAGTGCCTGGTGAGTGTTAGACGCTATCTGGGAGGAGTTGGAATGGTCACGGTGGGGAGTTGTGTTGTGGTAATAAGGGTAGCGCTCACTTTACCCCCATGACTGTAACCATTATAACACTTTGTTCAATAAATGGGTCTCCAAACGATATGTTGACAGCATAATTGTCAAAGGCAATTCCTGTGAAACCACATGTACCATATTAAAAGTAAAGAGCAAATATTTTGAGAGTACCTCTTAAGGCCAAGATATGTAGGTTTCAGGGATTGTACAGCTTTGGTTTATCATTCACTCAGCAATCATTTCATGAAAACAATGCAATGCAATTTGCATTCATATAGATACAACACTCAAATGTAAGAGTGAAAATACTAGGTGTCTACTATTTGCCAAAGTGCAAGGTGTAAAAAACAGACACCTCACATGAATGAATATCGCTTGGGTTCCAGGTTTTCTTCAATCACCCAAGTTGGCTTTTATTATAGTTCTGACACCAGGGGCAAGTTACATCCTGGGCCCTGAAAAGTAGCCAGTGTGGTTGGAACATAAAGTGTGGACTGTCACTTGACTGAAAACTGGAAAGCGTTAGAGTGCCTGCTGGCACCCAGGCTCCTCCAAACGCTTTCTGAGCGGGCCATCCCAGCAATCGGTCAGTAACAGAGACTAGGGCATGTGCAGCGCAGCCCCTCTTTTCCAGGAACCGGCCCTAATCTGTATTGTGTTTTATTTTGTTTCTGCAAATTGCATTTCATAATTTATAATTACATTCCCCCCGAGTATACCAGAAGGCAAGCAGTATGGTTATGGGAACCTCAGCTCTTCTCGTTTTTCAAAGGAGTTGGATGTTTCAGGAACTGAAGAATGGGGATCATTTCAGTATAGAAAAGGAAAATATGTCTAGCAAGGCTTGACAATCTGAACTTGATTAGTGTTTTCCATAACATAAAAGAGATGCTGCCTCCAATAGAATTATCTGGCTTTACCTACTTCGGGCCTGAGTCCAGATCCTCCCAAGAGCTATTTGCTGATCGCCTGAAATGTTAAGACCAGGACTTATGCCACGACACACGGGGAGGATGCAGGCCTCTTTCTGGAGCCGGCCACCGGCACATGGTGTCATGGAGACTACAGAACCCCAAACCCACATTTGGCTGAAGGCCACACGCTCCCTTCGGGGCCAATGGAGAGGCTTCTTGATTCATGTTTCTAGAACAAAGCTCAACCTACAGCAGAGAAGACGAGAATAAGAGCTAGCTCCATGGGTGTTTCCATGTCCCGTCTTTACCAGGGAGGCAGAATTGTGTCTTTTACTCCCTCTGTCTCTGCTCAGAGAGACTCACTGGGAGTAGTGAACTTCAGGAATGCCACAAAAATTCTTACAAAGTGGGAGGATCTGCCCAAGGAACAGAAATAGTTATAACACAACTATATCTAGGAAACCAAAAGATGCAATTGGAGAAGGCACTTGCAGAGACATTCTCTGTGTGTTTGGTTAGTTTTTAATGCATCCAGTGATGTTTCATCCTGCTCTGGTTTTTGAAATTGTTTTGAAAACTAGATATATTTTAGTTTAGTTGTATACCGGAATACTTCTATTGATACCAGTGACAGTTTGGTTTTGTAAAGTATTTTTCTTTAAATCATTATCTTCAGGGATTTTTGATTGAAGGATTAATTCATTCAGTAAACACCTATTGCATGCCTTTTATCTGTCGGACACTTCTGAACGCTGGATTGTTGGCGAGCAAGAGAATTGAGGTCTCTGCTCGAATGATGCAGGTATCTACTGGGGAAACCAACAATACACGGTAACAAAAAAAAATCAGGTGGTAACAAGTGTCATGGTAGATTAAAACAGTGGGGGAGTGTTAGAGAATAAACAGGGAGGTGAGGGAGCCCTGCGTGGATGGAAGCAGGCATAGCAGGTCTGGAGGAAGGGCATTTCAGGAAGAGGGAACAGCGAGGGCAAAGTCTGTAAGGTTGGAGTGAACTCGGCAAGGCGCAGGAACAAAAACGGTACCAGTGATTGAAATGTTTCACAAGCGAATTTGGAGAGGCTGGTAAAGGTTTGGTGAGGGACTTATATGCTAAGGTAAAGAGTTTGAATTTTGTTCTAAGTGCCACAGGAAATCATTGGAGGATTTTAATCAGGGAAGTGATGAAGTTTGATTTGGAAATGACAAGCAAATACTGCTGAAGATTACTCAAAATATTTTTTAAATCAATATCATTTCATTTTTACATGCCTTAAGGTAAAAGGAAGGGAATTAGCATTTATTGAGTATCTTTTATGTACCACTACGTATTGCTTGTTTTGTGTCACTTTTAGAACAACCTGAGAGGTAATTATTCTTAGTATCTCTATTCATCCAGCCGATAAAACTGAGGCTTGGAGAGATTAAGTAACTGTCCCAAGGTCCCCTAGGTAGGGCAGAGTGAGAGTTCACCTCTTTATGAAGAGCATGTGCTATTGGCATCACACCATGTTGCATTTAAGGTCTAGAACAGTGCCTTGAACATAGAGGATGTTCAATAAATCTTTGCTAAATGCATGAAAAGAGTAAACTTTTCCATTAAAAATTCTATATCAAGCCAAGTCAAGGAGCATCTGTATAGGGAACTGGGCACGTTCAGAATTGTTGGAAAGGCTGGAGAAGGGGATGTGAGGGCTGGGACTCTAGATGAGTCCAGAATGAATTGCTAATGTCACCTACCAGGGAAGCATCCTCTGTTTCCTTCTGCTACCCTCGGGAACAGGGCGATGAACCAGGAGGCCACTGATGAAAGCGTTAACTTCAGGAACTCATCGCCTGAGCCGCAATGTAACCATCAGGAAAACGCCACAGTCGCACACTGGAGACTGGGCTCCAGAGCACTGCCATAGAAAAGCTGCCACCTCCACAAACTCATTTGCCAAAAGTAACAGTAGAAGCAGCAGGGAAAATAGTCCCTGCCTCACTTCCAGGCTCCACATCTCCCACAAGTGCATCTAATGGGGAGGATTGATTTGTAAACCAGACCCTGGCTGGAAGGGAGGCTGGGAAATGTAGTTTTTAGCTTTGCAGCCTCTGCACCATGGAAGGACAGTGGAGTGGGTGACAATGGCCAATTCCTCATATCCGTACTGTCCCCCTCTTCCTGCCCAACTGCAGTGTCCACCACTTGGCAAAGCAATTTTGAAACTTAGGAAGGCAGAGAATGGTGCAGAAGCTTTGGGCGACATGAGTCAAACGCAGCTACTCTTTGAGCAATGAAGGGCTGCACGAGCGACCTCCTGTGTGAGGAGCTCTGGCCCATGACGCTACTGACCTCAAAGAGAAATGAGTTGAGGACTTAGGTTGAACCCTGCAAGGTCCTCAGCAGTACCCAGTGTGATTGCAGTTCACGTGCTTTCTGGATAACCTTGCCAAGCATTTAACCAAGTTCAAAAGTGTCTGTGGACAGTCAGCTTTTAAGGAGCCTGAGAAACTGGGTCTCGGAGGGCCCTTCACCGACCACCAGCTTCTAGGGAAGCCCACCTGGGTTGGAAGATGCCTCCGTCACCTTTCTTCTGCGTCACAGCTCACCTACACAAAGAGTTTATTTGCACAGTCTACTTGACATGAGACGTAGATTAGCTAGTGCGGTGTGGAGGTCACACCTTATTCTTCGAATGTTTGAGCTGAGAAATTTGAGAGGATTCCACAGTAATTGAGGGCAGAACCCTTCTCCTGAGTCCTCACAGAAAGACTCTGGCTTGACTCCTGGCTTCAAACATTGATATTTATCAATGCTCATTCAACAGGTATGTGGTCATCACCGATCTAGTGTGCTCATGTTTCTTGAATAAGGAAGAGTGCCAGAAAGTCTCTCAGCCGTAGAGTCCCTCATCTGTAATGTGGGGATTAAAAGCAGTCACAGTGGGGTGGATGATTGCAGAGTACACGTGTGAAAGCATTTAGCACACTCCCGGCATAGACATAGCACTGCATAAGTGGACGCTTTGACCCCTTGGCCACATGATGCTTCTGTGGATGGGTGACACAGTGGCACATTTGTGTCAGCTACCAAATACACTGCCTCAATCTGCATCTGCACTTTTTCTTTTGTGGAATCAAGGAGACTTAACAAATACGTAAGCAATGATTAATGTCCATACCAGGGAAAAGAGATTAAGTCATCTTTATGTAACTTGTTGTAGAAGTCAGGAACAATTTCCACATGAAATAGTTAAGAAATAAAAACATTTATTGGAATATTTTCAGTTGGATAGGAAACTTGCTTATATAGAAGACCTTCTGTGACAATAGCTGATAATCTTTCTTTGGTTTTTTTTTTTCAATCCAAGATGGTTCTCTACAGACAGCATAGAATAGGCTGCATGGTCCCATGCAAAATGTCTAGACTAGGAGTAAGAAACTCTAGTTTCTATGTTGACCTCCAACATTTGTTGACTGTGTTCTCTTCACATAATCACTTAACATCTGTAAACTCCAGTTGCTTCTTCTGTAAGTGGAGGTAGTCACACCCATTTTGCTGCTTTTCCTGAATCCCGGCGAGTGTCAGTGGCATCTCGTGCCCTGCTCTCTAGAATTACCTTGCTCCGAGGCCCCGTCTCAGCCTAATTCCCCAACAGCACCCCACTTCTTCAGATATGGCTTAACTCACCGCAGGGCCTTGCTGTGAAGCAGAGCGAATCATAAAGTTTCTGTGAATTTTCCTCGCTTGATCTAGCACCCTTTCCAATGGCACAGGGGTCTAAACCCACCCAGGAAGCGGAACAACAGTGCAGGTGCGTGCAAATTGGGGCCGGAGGGGTTTGGGGGCTTTATTAATTTCATAACAACAACAACCTCACAAACTGAGTGGTTTCAAACAACAGAAATTTATGTTCTTATATTAATAGTTCTGAAGCCCAGCATCTGAAATCAAGGCTTCAGTAAGGCCCTGATTTTTTTGAAGGCTCTGGGGAAGAATCCGTCCTTGCCTCTTCCCAGCGATGCTTGGCGTGTCTTTGTTTATAGCTGGATCATTCCAATCTCTGCTGGTGTCTTCCCATGGGCTTCTTCCTCATGTCTTTGTGTTTCCTCTCCTCTTCTTATAAGAACATCAGTCATTGAATTTAGGGACCACCCTAATCTAGTATGACCCCATCTTAACTAATTAATTATATCTATAAGATCCTGTTTCCAAAAAAGATCACATTCTGAGGTTCCAAGTGGATATGAATTTTGGGGGACATTATTCAGTCCATTATAGGGGGCTTTTAAATTGTGCACCGTGTGGGCAGATTTATGCTTTCTCGGTAAAACAAACCCTAGATCCAGTACACACTGGCTTGAGGAACAGTGCCTCGGACCATGTCCTCGTCCCATTCTCACCCTCTGTCTCAATCCTGTGCAAAATTCTTTGTCCCTTTGTTGGCTCTTTTGTTCATCAGCCACCTAACCACAAACCTGGAAGCCCCCTTGGGCCCACCCCCTGTCCCCACCGTCGTCCTCACCCCCTCATCCACCCAGTCAGCAAGGCCGGGCGTCCTCTCTCCCGAGTCGCAGTGACTCTCTCCACAGTGCTGCCAGCGCTGCCCCCTTGGACACCGAGGGAGCCTCCAAGTTAGGCCCCCTGCTCTGGTCTTGTTCCCCTGTTCCCAGGCTTCCCGTTGCCTCCAAAGAGTCTTTGTAAACAAAAACCTTGCCAATTCACATCCCTGCTGACAATGCTTTGGTGGCCACATCTCATCTCTCAGCCGACTTCCGTCCACCTCGTCTCCTCGCTCCCATCCTTACACGCGCCCCACTCTGGCCGCGCCAAACACTTTGCTGTTTCTTGGGCTTGCCACGCTCCCCTCACCTCCACGCCTTTGAAAACATTGCTTACGCTTTCTGGCACAACGCGCTCCGTCGAGCCTGCCTGACTCACATCTGTTCATTTCTGCTGACGTCGCTCAAGCCCCATTTTCGTTTTTGCAGCCATCTCTGCCGACCCTCCATTGATACACAACTCATGCCCCTCGTCTGTGCGCACAGTTGGCTTAATCGTGGATTTTCTTGTTTGTCTCCCATGCTGGATTCCTTGACAGTTGGTATCTGTGTTCTCCACATTGCAGATATCTATACCTTGGATATCAAACGCAATACCAAGCAGTAGTAGGTTTATTAAATGCTTTTGTAGTGAGTGAAATGTGGTCTTCCTGACAGAGTTTCAGACTAGTAATCGGCCAAATCAGGGCCAATGTGTGGCTCATTCTTATGCAATATGTGGCTCTTTAAGATTTCTAATTTCTACATTAGACTATTCAATATGTGATTCTCTGAGAATTTGCGCCCTGAGAATTTGTTTAATGGTGATCACTTACGTGGCTACAGAAACATGGGCACGGCTCAGTTGAAGATTACATATACTGTATATATATCTTCATATTTTATTACATGTCTATATTTTTCTAACTAAGGGGAAAATCTTTTTGACAGATTACCTTTCCTGAGGTGAGAAAGTCTGAGTCCAGAGCATTTAAACCACAGGTGACATCTAGAAAACACCCTCCGGTCAAGCAGAGAGATTACCAAGAAGCACTTCGGTGTGCTTCTCAGGAATTGCCTCAAAATTCCTCATTCTTGCTAGCCTGCCCCTGGAAGTTAAAACCACATTTGCAAGCTCGATCGCTTTCTTCCTGGGAGTCCAGATGGAGTGCGGAGTGGAATCTGAGTGTTGGGCATGAGCAGCTCTGGATCCAGGACTCCTGTGTGGCATTGTCATGTGCATTCGCTGCGTTGGCACATTCATTCACTGACTCTGCAGGCATTTATGAAGCTCTCACTGTATACCTATTATCATAATTGGCACTGTAGATGTAGGGAAAAAAGAACTAGAATAGCTCCCAAAGGAATCAAATTTCATACTTGCATTTCCATAGGCACTTGTACGATGCTAGTATCTTTCCTGGTCAGTCCAGAGCTTTGCTTAGCTGTAGACTCAATCACAGGATGCTTATTTAATGTTGAAAATGATGATTCTGGTTGTGGAGATGCTTTTCCTTATGTTGAAGAAGACAGTGATTCCCCTTTTTGTCATATAACATGCATTGTCATATCAGCTAACAACCTCTGACCTTGCAGCCCTTAAAAAGAATGATGTAATGCTACACAGATGGCATGGAAAGATGTCCCAGATACAGTATTCAGTGAAAAAAGCAAGTTTCAGGACAGCATACATGGTATAAAACCAGTTTTATTTTGAAATACTGGTGAAATGTTTTTCTGGGGCCAGAAGCATCAGCATTACCCAGGAACTTGTTAGAAATGCAGGTTCCTAGGCCTCACCCCAGAACTACTGAATCGGAAACTCTGGGCATGGGGTTGGCAGTCGTGAACATGACCCACAGGTAGTTCTGACGGATGCTCAAGTTGGAGAACTGCTGCTCTGGTGTGTACAGTGTCCTGCTATAGTTTGCTACTGTATACGACATCCTAGGGTCTCGTATGGGCTTGACACACCTTTATAATTGGCATATAGTCCCAGTAAATGAATTGTTTATGTTTGTAAAGGATTTTGATTACATCGTTTCTGTTCATCGTATTCATGCCTTTCCTTTACAGAATCAGTAAAATAAAAAGTCAACAAATTACATGTACTAAAAAATGCTGATGACCATATGAAAAAATCTCTGGAGGATTATTTATTAAGCCAGTGCTTTTCAGACTTTGATGTCCATACAGATCATTTGGGGTTACTTGGGTGAAAATGCAAGACTGGATTGAGACCTGAGGTCCTACATTTTTTCAGGTCGACATTGCTGCTCCATGGAGCACATTTTGAATAGCAAGCCGCTAACGTGTTATCCATGGTTATCTCTGGGAGGTCAAATGGTGGGGGGTTTGCACTTTGTACATTTCACCTTTGTGCATTATTTGATTTTTTTTTTTTTTTTTTGCAAAGAACTGTATTCAGAGAAAAGAGTAAAGAGTTTAAAAATCTTTCATTGGAATTTGCCTTACTCTACATTTCTCTGGTATGCGGGCTTAGCCTTTAAAACAATATTTTCAAGAGCGAATCAAAAGGAAACTCATTTATTGGACCTATACATCCTCCCCTACCTGTACTGTTGTGGATATGAATGTTTAAAAGTAGTGGTAAGAAGGGATTCATATTACCTGGAATTTTTTCAGTGTAAGTATCAGAAATCTAATTGAAATAGGCTTAAGGAGATAAAGGAAATTGTAAAGAAATCCAAGGGAAATGCTGGCTTCAGTCATGGCTGGATCCAAGTCTTCAAATGATATTTTCAGGAATTGGTCTCTTGCCATCTCTAAGCTCTGCTTCTTCTGCAATGGCTTCATCTTCAGGCAGTTCCTGCGCCCCCAGGGTGGCCCCTGGCAGCCCCAGGCCCTGCTTCTATAGTTAGCAGCCACAGCAGGTGAGAAGGCCTCTTCCCAGCAAAAGCTCCAGGGAGGGCTCCCATGGCAGGGACCCAGCTCTGCATCTTTCTCGGTGACTTCAATTGGCCAGACTTGGCCACATGCCCTCTTCTGGAGAAGCCTGGGGGTAATATCAACCCCACTCGAACCAGCTGAGAGGAAGGGGTGATTCCCCAAAATCGAAGTTTTAATACAGGAGCAAAGTAGAATGGATATAAACTGGAGAGATGGTGTTCTGTTACTGTGCAAATCTTCCAGCACAGCCCCTTCATTTTACTTATTTGGAAACCAAGTTAAGGGATTGATCCAAGGTCACACAGATAATCAACAGCAGAGCAAGATTTCCCACCTTCTGCCTTATTTTCTATTCTCTCTTCTGTGGATTCTTGAGAACTAGGAAGGAATCAAACATGGAGCTTCTATAACACTTGCCTTATCTTTGAAATACCTTCTTAAATACGGTATTTCATGGGATCAAATTGAAATGAACTGTAATTGCACATCTGTCATCTTTGACTCTCCTGCGTTGACTGCCCAGAGTAAGAAAACCACATTCCTTCTGTGATAGTAATCCTTGCTACTCCTTTCCTCTTTGGGGAAACAGGTCGAAGCTTGACAAAGTGTAGCTGCTGATCTATTTGGACGAAGTTCGCGCCCTCCCCAGTGATCCCATGAGTGAGGCGGATGCCCTATGGATGGAGAGGCTCCCACCAGCCTCTGCTCTCCTCGTGTGGCATATTTTATCCCAAGAACTTGATTAACAGTCTAGACTGGGCCCTCCCTTTGGGTGGGCATGTTGCCCTCCCAATTTTCCCAGGCACAGTGATATCCCTGCAGACAGGTACAGGCATGCATCAGAAGTCTGGAGGCTTGCCTGAAATGTATGTCTGCTGTTTGTGAAGGGGCAATGTAGCAATTACATGAGTAATGCAGTGGCAGATCTTCTATGAGAAATTAAAGCTGAAAAAAGAGGGCTTTCCTCCTTGAAGGAAGGGTGTTGGGTGAACTAGCTCTTGCTTTGGGAGTCCTGTCTTCTCCCTTCCCTTCCCCCAGACTCAATCCCTTTCTCCCCAGACATTCTTTCTTGAGCATCCCACTCCGGCACTTGACAAGCCTTGGAGATGAGAAGGAACTGGCTGAAAGTAAATAGTCTGCTTGCTCACAGCAACTGAAGATTTTCTTTCAATGATTCTGGTTCCATGGGAGGGAGCTGAAGATTAAACCCCGGAGTCTGCCCCATTCTCACAGCAGCAGCCGGGTGCCTGGTGGCTCCAGCGGCAGGTAGGAAAAGAATGGTTGCTCTTACCTTTCGTTTTTTTTATGAGATACAATTTGAAGACAAATTTAATGTTAAATGTCAGTACATTGGACACAGTAGAATCACCAAAGGGTTTAAATAATTTGGTTTCTGTCTGTAAACCAGCCCAGATAAGTGAGGGGTTTGGTTCTGCTGTTGAAACCGATCTATCCCAGGATTTTTTCTTTGGGGAAGAGGCTGCCCTGTGTTGTCCAGCGTAGCAGCCCCATTGCAGTCAGGGTTAGGGAGAAATTCATGTCTTGATGAATTAGTGCCTTTGCTTTCTGGACTGTGGCTTAGAGTGTGTGTGTTTACATATGTGTATGTGTTCTGTGCTCCAGACACACTCGCCTTTGTTGAGAATACTCTCAAAACACACATGATGATCTGACCAGAAGAGAGTCCCCCTTTGACTCATTGTTTTATTCTAAGCTTTTCAAGAGCCCAACAATGACTTCTTATAAGACACCACCATAAGTTTTTAAAAAGAAGTTATTAAGAGTCTGAGAAATATTGAGTAGGTGTCAGTTACATTAAGTATCAGTTACATGCTCAACCTCTGGGTAGCAAAAGCAGACATTTACATATTTTGGGTTCATGCACTTCTTTTATAAGGGATATAACTTAGGAAAACTAGACACATGATCATGAAATGAATACGGTGAGCTGTTACAGAGTTTGTCATAACCAGATACCGAGTGTTGTAAAAGTAAAATATGACGCATGAGTGATAGAAGGAAGTAATAAAGGGAATATGGAAAAGAACAGAATGGAGTTTTATGAGAATTTTTAGGTCTACTTTTTAAAAGCAAACTGAGTTTGTGAGTCAGCAACCAGGGAATCAGTTCTCAGAGAAATTATTTATGAATTGTGACATTACATAACTTTTAAAGATGACCAAATATTGAGGTTACCTATTGTTTGCCATTGTGTGTGTGTTTGTGCATCTGTGTGTACCAGAGAGAGGGAGAAAGAGAGGGAGGGAGGGAAAGAGAGAGAGAGAGAGAGTGAGGGGGAGAGACGGCAAGGAAGACCCTCATATTCTGGGTTACAGACAATTGTTGGGTTATTTTTAAATGCATCTCTGAAACACTGATCACCACCTTCTGTGTTTCTGGCACTGTGCTAGGCCCTGGACGATATACACATATCTCATGCTGAATTTCCTCTTCAGTAGTCTTTACCTACCTCTTATTAGTGTTGCCAACAGAAAGACAGCCACAGGGTTTTAGTGCAATTACTGTCATGGGACTTGTAAGGGGGCCTAGTTACCCAAACTGCTTGTGTACTTACCTGCTAGAAAAATATATATTGTCATCCAGTCGGGAAGTATGCCCTGTTGAAAATACTGTAGTACCTCTCAAGTTTCCTTGCTTGGGCTCAAGCTTCTGTAAAATCCAGTTCTCTGAGACCAAGGTAGAACGAGAGCATTGCTGCTAGATTTGGGTCCTCTTTGTGACCCCTGATTTCCGTGGGTGGGGGAAACTGCTTCCTGACTGAGAGCAGGCTCCAAGGCAGGGGGCAAATGCCTTTTGGACCCTGCCCTCTCCCCAAACCCCTGTGGGAGTGAGGTTGAATGGAGGGTGTGTGGAGCCCCTTCCCCTCTGGAGGACTCTTCCCTAGGTGTCTCCCTGGGGACCTCCTTCTTCATTTTGTTTCAGATCTCAACGCCCTGGGCCCTCAGCAAGCATTGCGGAGTCTCCTTGCTTGCAGCCCTGGACCCTCGCTTGCCTTAGAGGCTGGCTCCTTAGCCGGGCTGCGGCAGACCCAGAGGCAAGGCCGATAGATGCAAAAGTGGCCTCCTTGCCTTCACATGCTCTTCCTTCTCACTTCCTCCCTACGGCGGCTGCTTCTCTTGGTTGCTATAAATAACACCATTCCCCACTCTGGAAAACGTCTGAGTTTGTCATCAACGTCCCTTAGTTCCACATCTCTCCCAGTTCTGGTGAGAAACGCTACCATGGGTGACATAACAAAGCTGAGGAAGAAATCAACAGCGGTGACAACACCTGACGTTTGCTGAGCACAGGCTGTATGCCAGGCGCTGTGCTGAAGGCTTTATGTGTAGGATCTCATTTATTCTGTACGAGCCCGTGAGGTAGAGACCACTGGTATGTCCACTTTACAAAGAGACTGAGGCTTAGCCTTTTACCTGCTGCCGGGGGATTCTGTTCTAAATGCCTGACTCGAAGGCATTTAGCCACAGCCTGATACGAGAGTGAGAATCAAGTTTAGCATGAAAGTCGGCCAAGAGAAGACAGTAGAGACCTGTGGGGAGGCTGCTTAGGCAGATCCCCTTCTGGCCCTGTTAGTTGCCCTGCCCTTCTGCGAAGCCCCCGCAAAGGTCTGCTGCAAGACCACCAGGGAGACCAAAGGCTCGCTCTGCAGCCTGTGACTGCTCCCTCCAAGTGGCCTGGTGTGCCTCCCTTTGAGGTCTGGCAGCTAACATTTATCTTGGTCTTTGTTTACAAACAAGGGCTATGCACCCTGTTCTTTCCTTGCTATTTAGGGCTGACTTTAATTCTGCAGAAGCATCGTTCTGCTTCTACCGTGCTGCTGTTTTTAAAGACAGACTCCAGCCTTAAGAGGAGTCAGCAGCTGTCCATAACTGTTCGTTTCTTTTCCTTGGCATTCAGCTCATATATTCCACAGAACCTACCTAGAACCAAGAGGAGTTCTCCTTTAGGGATGGTCTCTGTTGTGTCAATTTCCACTCCTAGTACCTGTTTTAAGCTACTCCCAGGAAGAGTTTTGGAAATCTCGAGGCTGATTTCTCTTGGTGCCACAATTCACAAGTCATATCGTAGGCTCATTTCTGAGGGGTATTGTCACATCTTGAATCTCTGGAATCTATAGGCAAATCTTCTATAATGTAGATCTTCTCTCACAAGACTAGGGATGTCAGGGAAGGGCTAAGATATGCCACTTTAGCACCAAGACCACTGTATGGCCTTTGGGTTAACTTGAACAGCGCACTGAGACCTTTCCCTTTAAAACTTCTTAGGAACTATTTTTACTGTGACTTTGTAATGAATTAGTAGAGTATCACCTTCGTTGATATTTGATGTTAACTCTCTTATTTTCAGTTTCAAAATTCTCATTTTGAATTTTTTTAAAAAAAGAGCAAAATAATTGGATGTTTGAAGCAACTAAAAAGGGAGGATATTGATGTTAATTGAGCACCTACTATTTACTAGGTACACTGCCAGCCTCTTTGCATATAACACAACATTTAATCCTGACAGAGCTTGGCAAAGTAGAAAGATCCACATTACAGTTTAGAAAAAGTAAAGCTACTAAGTGCGACAGAAGTAGAATGCAAATATGGATCAGAACGCAAAGCTCAAGTCGTTTCCCTTTTTCCGTGCCGCCTGTACCATGGTGCCTTGATGATGAACCCCTTCCCAGTGGACAGAATGTGCTCAGATGGCTATCTCATTTAATCTTTTCAATCCTGGGATAAAGGTACGTGACACGGATTTGGTGAATGAGGAAACTGAGACTCAGAATGTGCTCCTGGGACTATTGGAAACAGCTCCTATTAAGGCTTGATAGTTTCCTACTCATCTCAAAGACAGCTAACTTCCTGGGAAAATGGTGTTTATGTGAAAAAATTTAGTCGCCCAGCCCAGTTATTGTTGATTAGGATCAACGATAACTATTCGTATCACTTTTGATTTTCCAAACCTTGATCTTAGTAATATGTGTTCGCTACACATGCTTTATTTTGTTCTATTTTATTTCTAGCACAGTATTATTTCATAGACACAGGCCAGTGTCAATGAAATGACATACTTGTCATTTGCTATATGAACATAGTTTTTTATCCTATTACTCAGGCCAATTCCTTATTATTGAGCATTTGAGATGGTCTAAGGAATACAACTTCTTTATTTTTTCCTTTTGTTTTTTCTTTTGAAGGTGTCAGTCCATTCAGGCTGCTATAACAAATACCCTAGACTGGAAGGCTTATAAGCAAGAGAAATTAATTTCTCACTATTCTAGAGGCTGGGAAGTCTAAGAACAAGGTACTGGCAGATTTGGTGTCTGGTGAGGGTCTGTTTCCCCATAGACAGCTGTCTTCTCACTCTAACCTCATACGGTGGAAGGGGCTAGCTCGTGGGTGTCTTTTACAAGGGCACTAGTCCCAATCGTGAGGGCTCATGAGGATTTCAACATACAAATTTTGGAGGGATACAAACATGCAGACAATAGCTTTCTGCCCTTAGACACCTCAAATTCATGTCTTTCTCACATACAAAATACATTTCTTTCATCCCAGTAGCCCCAAAAGTCTTAACTCATTCTAACATCGACTCAGAAGTCTGAAGTCCAAAGTCTCATCTAAATAGCATCTAAATCAGATATGGATAAGACTCAAGGTATGATTCATTTTGAGGCAGATTTCTCTCCAGCTGTGCACCTGTGAAACCAAACATGTCATGTGCTTCTAAAATACAGTGTGGGGATAGGCATAGGATGGATATTCACATTCCAAAAGGGGGAAATAGGGAAGAAGAAAGGAGTGGTAGGAGCTCGCCAGTTCTGAGCAGTTCCAAAAGCTAAAGGCTCAAGAATAATCTTTGGCTTGATGTTCTGCCCTCCAGGCCCCCTAGGGCAGAGGTCCTGCTTTCTCTACCCACTGGAGTGATGGTCCTGGCCCCATAGCTTTGTTGGGCACAGCCCACACCACAGCTGTCATAGTTTGGAGTCACATGCCTATGGCTCTCCTGGGCTGAAAGTGCATGCCTGTAACTAGTCTAGGGTTGTGGGGGCAGTCCCAGCACAACAGGCCCACTCTGCATTGCCCTAACGGTGCCCTAATGTTCTCTGTGATGGCCCTGCGCTTGCTGGGGCTTTTGCACTCTGGGCCTGGGATGGACGTGGCAGCACTGGTGTTTTCTGAAGTGACTTCAGGGCCATTCTCTCTTATCTTGGACAGTAGGTCCTGGTTTTTGTTTAGAGGTTGACTAATTTCCTTATCAGGTTGTTGTTTGGCCACACCTTTGTTGTTCTCTCCCAAACGTGCTTTCTCATTCTTTACAATATGGATAGGCTGAGAATTTTCCAAATCTTCAAGTTCTGCTTCCATTTGAATTAATATTATAATTCCATATTTAAATCATTTCTCTTTTCTCACATTTGAGTAAATGCAGCCAAGAGAAGCCAAATCCCACCTGCAATACTTTGCTTTGGAAATATCCTCAGCCAAATATCCAATTTCATTGCTCACAAGATCTTTCTTCCACAAAACACTAGAACACAAACATAATTCAACCAGGTTCTTTGCTACTTTATTGGAAGAATCACCTTTCCTCCCCTGTCTAATAACATCTTTCTCATTTCCCTCTGAGATCTTATCAGAATGGCCTTTAATATCCATATTTCTACCGACATTCTGTTCATGACCACTTATGTATTCTCTAAGAATGTTGAAACTTTCTCTACAGTTCTTCTCTTTTCCTTCTGAGCCCTCAGCACAATCACCTTTACGCATCCATTTTGGGAGGACACAAAATTTCAGACCATAGCAAGAGAGTATGGTTTCTAAAGAAGAACTTACTGAATCAAATAGTATGACAAATTTGATAGCTCTTAGGACAAATTGCCAGACTGCTTTCCTCAGAAACCAGCCACAAGCACAGGTTCTTGTTTCTCTACAGTGTCAGGCTGGCCTGCTCTTTTTTGAGTTGAATTTGTTATAGTTATCCTCTCCAGAACGTTTCAGGAGAATCTTAGAATGTCTTTCTCCCCATCACTGAGCCTTTTAACTGAGGACTGGCACTGAGCCAGCTCCCAGCAGCAATTCCTCCGGTCAGAGTAGTGAAGACCTGCCACGCCACGTTCCGTGGCCTAATGGAGTTGGGCAGATGGAGGACAGGCAGAGGGTAAGCTGAGAAGCAGAGAGACAGGTGAAGAACCTGTGATGAACAAGCAGGTCAGAGGAGTAATGGCAGACGTCGGAAAATTGACCTCTTTGGGGTTCTTGAAATGAAGACTAGGATGCGAAATGTATTTATTCACTTACCAGTTCATGTGGTAAGTGAATAAAGGAGCCAGCCTCCAAAATGGCTCCTAATGGCCCCACTTCCTGGTATCAGTACCCGGTGTCGTCCCCTTCCACATCCTCTCAGTGTTGGTCTGTGCAACTAATAGATTATGGGAGAGGTGATGATCTGTCACTTCTGATATGAGGGTATCAAAGATGGTGCAGCTCCCACCTTTGTTACTCCCGTCCACTCTTGGGTCACTCCCTCTGGGGAAACTAGCTGCAAGTTGAGAGCAGCGCTCTGGAGAAACCCATGGCATGAAGATTGTGGTGGTGACAGCGTTCCAACTGCAGCGGAATCCCAAATCACACGTCCACCAGAAAACCTGTACCATCCGCTCAACTCGTGTTCCTTGTTAGACTGAATAGATAATATCGGAATGAACCACCCCAAAACATGGTGGCTGAAAACAATGATTCCTTGATTTTTTGCAGTTCTTTGGGTTAATTGAGTAGTTTTCACGGTGATTTTTCCACTTACTTATGTGGCTCATGTGACTGCGGTCAGCTGCAGAACTGAGGGTGTCACTGTCATATCTGGGTCCTTAGACGGGGATGGCTAGAACAGCTGGGATGGCCGGGACTCCCTCTGCATGTGGCCTTTCATCACAGGCCTTAGCACAGTATGGTGTTCTCAGCATACATAGAGCAAGAGTGGAAAATGCAAGGCTTCTTGAGGTCCCTGTTTGGAAGTCACACAACATTGCTTCTACCATATTCTATTGGGCAAAGCAAGTAGAAAGGTCAGCTAGATTAAGGGATGGGGAATAATCTCTAGCTCTTAATGAGAAGATTTGCAAATAATTTGTGGTTGTTTTTAATCCACTAAGTTCACCTTCTAGCAACAATTATTTACATTCCTCCCATGTGCAAAATACACTCACCCCTGGAGTTTTATCTAACGACCAATCAGGCTCCAAGTCCATGATTTTATGATCTGCGTCTGGTCCAGACATAGATGTAGTTCCTTTTCGTCCAGAGTTGAAGTTTGCCTTCCAACCTAGCAAGTCCTGGCCCCTGTTTATTTCCTCTAAATTCTGCTTGTAAATCAAACCAAACACCTAGCATACAATGTTGAAACAGGTACACGGTAACTCTGATAGATGTCCCCATTCAGACAGGGGAGGGATAGGAGGCAATAGGCAATAACTCAGTAAGTGCGAAGCGTATCCAGGCACATCTTGTCAGTTCCCCTACTCAAGCAGCCAGGGTTCCTTGATGAGGGTCTGGCTCTGCTTTTGCTTCAATGCTTGGGGTTCTTGGTTACACCTTCTGAGATGCCTTTTCTTTTGGAAGAGGAATAGTCTATGTTTGCAGCTAAGTTGCGTTCTCGGCCTGCTTCCTCCCTATAAAGTTAAGGGCTCAGAGGTCTCTTATCATTTAAACTGTTACTCCAATCTGATACAACTCCTTTAAAAACTTTATGGGTTGTCTATTATTTTATTATCGTTCCCTCTATTAGACAAAATCTACACCCATAGTTTCTTCTGGAACACGCCTGTCTCTACATGAATGCTGTCCAGTAGCAATAGAATGCAAGCCACAGGGTGAGCCACATGTGTATTTTTTGAAATTCTAAAAGCTACATTTTTTAAAACAGTAAAAAGAAACAGGTGAAATTCTAATAATATATTTTATTTTATCTAGTATATCCAAAATATTATCATTTCAACATGTAATCAATATAAAATTAATAATAAGATATTTTAGATTTTTTCACAGTAAGTTTTGGAAATCCAGTATGTATTTCACACTTACAGTACATCTCAATTTGGAGTAGCCACATTCTAAGTGCGCAATAGCTACATGTGGTTAGTGGTTGCTATGTTGGGTGGCCCAGCTCTAGATTACTGGGAGATATTTTAGGATAGTCTTCTGTGTATTTTAGAAGGCCTTTTGTCCAGTTAAGAGGATCTACCCAGCACTTCCTAAAATCTTTTAGAGGACTTAATAAAGGGGCTTATAGCCATAATCTAGGTTTATCTTTACCCTGAGACCATTTTATACTTTGAGAATCCTTTGCCAGCTAGAGAGATGGAAATAAGGAACAGTCTTACTTTCCAACCCAGCAAGTACTGGGCCCTCCTCATTTCTTCTGCATTCTGTTTGCAAACTAATTGATTCTTTAACTCATCCTCTCTTCCTGTATTTTATCATGCAATGCTTTAAAAAAAAAAAAACCCATTGATGCTTTTAGAATCGTGTCTAGAAATCTCTTTAGCCAGATCTACAAATTTATTAGGTACATTTTTTACCTTACACCTTACTACAGAAGAAAGTTTTGTTGATTGTTTCACCAATATAGGTTGTCCTTTTTCCAGTCTCCCAAAACAATTTCCTCACTGCCCTTCCAGCTTCTGCCCACCATCTGGTCCCAAAGCCAAGGCCACATGTTTTAAATTTTTGTTGTGACACCACCCCACTCACAAGTTTGTGTTTTAGTTACCCAGTGCAGAGTAATAAACAATCCCAACACTCGGTGACTTAAAACAACAACAGTTTATTATTTCTCATGATTCTGTGGGTTGAATGGCTAGTTTAATCACTACTGATGTTACCTGGGCTTATGCATGTGGCTGCCTTCAGCTGGAAGATCACTGGGGCCTGGGCTCAGCTGGAGCAGCGGGGCCTTTCTCGTCCATGTGCTCTTTCATCCTTCAGGAGGCTAGATGTTCTCAAGTGGTGGTGGCGGTGTTCTAAGAGCACCGGTCAAGCTTCAGTGTGCAAGCACGTATCAAGCCTCTACCGTTATCATATCTGCTGATCCCTTTGACCAAAATCAGTCGCATGACCAAGCCCAGGGTCAACGTGGGAGAAAACTACCAGGGACACAGATTCCAGGAGGCAGGACTAGTTGGGGAATAATCAGTGTAAAGCCTACCACTCTATCTCTTACGGGTGTTTTATGGATTGCATGACATATTTATATCTAAAGCTCTGTTTAGCACAGTCCTACTACTTCATAATCTGCCCAAAGTCCCAGAGGCAATAACTGAATTCGGTTCTAAAATTGCTTTTACTTTACATTTGGAAAGATTCCATCCATGCTTGCTCTAGTCACAGTCTAACAAGGAACAAAGAGTTGAACAGATGGGACAGGTTTCCTGGCAGAGGTGTGAGTTGGGATTTCACTGTAGTTTTCATCACAGTTGGTTACCACACAGAGAGACCTAACACGGTCCCTTGCCATAGATGCTGCTCAATAAACATGTGTTCCATGAAGCTCCTTTTCTTCCAGAGCAAGACCGGTGCCCCCTTTAGCAGAGATATTGACTCTCAGCAATGACAGGTGAGCCTGTAGTTTTTCTGTAATGTAAAAAGTGGTCACTGGGACATGCGTTAATACATACAAGAAAACAAAGAAAGAGGAACTGAGGTATAAGTGGCTTGACTTTCCTTTCCATGTTTTAGATTAAAAGTTCTGTGGCAGTGTGCAGTGGCATGTCCCTGTAGTCCCAGCTACTCAGGAGGCTGAGGCAGGAGAATCTCTTGAGCCCAGGAGTTCAAGACTAGCCTGGGTGACATAGTGAGACCCTTTCTCTTAACAAATAATAACTAAAGAAATAAAGATTTTTTGTGAAGGTTTATGGTTTTGATAGACTGTCATATCTCCTATTTTTAAAAAATTAGCTAACATTTATGCGGCACTTGTTATGTCCAACATTGAACAGAAAGCTTGAACTATGTTCACTCATTTAATCCTCAAAGCAGTTTGTTTTATGGTGGAGGAAATGCGGCACAGAGAAATTAGTTAACAGCCCAAGGTCACATAGCAAGTAAGAGATGGAGCTGAGGTGTGAGCCCAGCCAGCCTGGTTCTGAGGTCCATGCTCTTAGTCACTGTCCCACAGGTGTCTACATGAAGGGAAGGCAGGAAAGACCATGAAAGAGAAAAACAAGGTGAGCAGTGTGGCAGAAAGCAGGGCAACACTCCAGATTCTGTTTATGTTCTTTTCAGGTATTTGGTCTTTTGGGTACCTGCATAAACTATTTTTCTAGAACCCTGACTTTTCTCTGGTGACTTCCTCTCCCAATTTGGGACATGTTTAGGGAGATATTTTTTCCTAATTTATCTCATTTGATTTTCATATCTGAACTGAGCTTATTAAATTGAAAATATTCTGAATTGTTATGGAAATAATGGCTTGGTGGTCCTGAACCCTGGCCAGAGAGTTTGGTCCATCTTGGGAGGCTTCAGCAGGGCTCCTGCTGCCCTGGTAGAGACGTACATGTCCTGACAGAAAACAGTCACTCTGGGTCTGCTGGTGCCACATCAAGATTTAGGATATGTGAAGGTACCAAGTTTTCAGAGTAAGAAAAAGAAACAGCTCACATTCACAATTGAGTCTTTTACAATCTGCCCAAATGTTGCAGGAGTTGCACTTCAAAGGGTTTTGGCAGTTATGTGTTTTGAGAAACGATGGGGGAAATGTTAAAGATGTCAACAAAGGTGGAAGCAGTACAATGAGGTGTGTACATAAAGAGGAAAGTTTCAAATGAAGCAAGATTTCTACTACTCACGTGTTTTTAGATTAGTTTTTGTTTGTGTGGACACAGAAAGGTTTGGGTCATTAAAGTGTCTTCAGTTCCCAAAGGAAGATTTACGAGGTTAAAGAAAGCCGGAGGCCATAGAAGATGCGACAAGTACATAGACGGTGTGAATCTCAAGAACCTTAAGCACCCCGAGTTAGATGCCCACGCAGTGAGTGGTAAAGTGAGTTGTTTCGAAGTTAATTTCTATTGCAAGTGTCAGTGGTCTCAAAACTATTGTCCTAAATGAGGAAGCAGTTTTGATCTTTGATGCCAAGAGGATATTTTGCCATGAATACTTGTAGGAAAATGACCAGCTTATCAGGGTGGGTTTGCATTAAGAAAGCTGGTGCTCAAGACAGCTTCCCTGTGCATCCTTCACAGCATACGTCATTTCCTCTGCCCCTAAACGCAAACAACTTGAGCTTAGGATTGTGCTACATGCTGAATAAGAGATTAGAAACAGACACTGAATCTCTCCGTGCTGTTTCCTTCCATCTTGCTGCCTCATTTGGGGAGTTTATGTCATTTTCAATAAACACCTTTTGAACATTTCTAGCAGAAAACACTCTAGAACACTAATTATGATTTCTCTTGTATAATTTCAGCACTTGATAGGAGCCATTTATTCCCACATTCCACATTATCAGCTCCATGACCGAGCGCATGGGCTTAGGATACATTCTGTGTGCTGTCTACACCTCAGATTCCCAGTTAATTTAAGAAATCTTTAATTTTTTGACTTGTAGCTCAGTATATCCGTATTTGTAAAGGTCACGCAGCCTGCAAACGTGATACTTATCATGGAACAAAATGTTGTTTTTAATTAGATTATGTCCTTTCTGGTCAAGTCCTTATTACTGAAATAACAGAGGTTTCATTCGTTCATTGGTCTGGTGGGTGCGGTGCCTCGTTGCAGACTCTTGCCTGACGTGCCACAGAATGCACGTGACTGTTTGATTCTCTGGGCCCAGCCAGGGCTGTGTTGCCAGGTAGCGGCAGCAGGGGCTGACTTGGCCACCCAGAGAAAGAGGGTTGAAGGAATTCACTGAGAAAAGGAGACAGGGTTAAAAGAAAAACGAACCATTTCTCGTCAGGCCGGAGCCAGGGTTTCCCAGACTGGAGATGAGCTGCCCTGTCCCTCACCACATCCACCCCAGCACGACCTTCGAAAGCGCTTCTTTTTTCTAGGTAAGCATTTATTAAGATGTGGAGAGAACAGAGCCGGCTACATTTGCTCAAATTTGTTTTACCGTGTTTCTGCTTAGACCTGGATAGCAGCCGCCTTGCCTTTCCATTGAGCTGTTCCAATCGTAGCGAGAAGCGAAGCCAGCGGCACAGCTGCAGCCCAGCTCCTCCTCGGGCCTGGGGCTCACACCTGGCTCCCAGGAGGTCCCCGGTGAAGAGCTCTGTCTTAAGGCCCAACCTCCAGTTAGGAATCCTCTGGTGGCCAACACATCTCTAGCAGGGAAGCAGAGCCCCTACCCAGAGGCAGGGTTGGCTGGTGCTTTGTTGGTAGGACTTGAGCTCAGAAAGGCTTTCTGTCCCCCGCCAACTTGCTGCACTGTTAAAGAGTCATTTCTTTGTGTTCCCAAATGCCCTTTTTAAAAAAATTGTTACTTACCATGGGATAGATTGCTTATTTTCCAAATTTTTACATGAATTGGCAACATTAGGTTCATTCTTTTTCATAACAAACTAGGCACCTCGTAGAGAAGGGAAAGGGTCTCACAGGTCTAGGGACAAGGACACAGAGGTTGTCTAGAATACAGGATGTCAGGCCTGGACGCAGGGGTGGTGGGGGTGGGCGAAGGGCTTCTGGCAGACAGTGTGGATCCTGAGGGCCAGTGGCTCCCAAATCTATACGCGTAGCCCCCAGATTCTCTCCAGAGTTCCAGATGCATACTTAAATTTCCCTTTGAATATAATCATCTAAAGTCCAGCAGGCACCTTAAATGTACGTGTTCAAACCTGAATCCATCCTTTCTTCTTTTTTGCCCACACTCACACCTTCTCCTCTGCTCCAAGTTGTCTTGAACTTCTCCCCTGTTTCCCCTACCCAGTCACCAGTCCCGAACATTTTATTTCATACGAGTCTCTGCTCCAAGTCCCTGCTGCCCGTGGTTTCTTTCTGACTCGGTTTCTTTAATCAGCCAATCGTGACAGCCTTTTTATTGGTCTTTCTGCCCCCATCTCTTTCTTCCTACTACACTTCCTCCTCCGTATCACCGCCAGAAGTAACCGTCTGAACACAAATCTGATCACCGTTCTCCTCTAAGAGCCCTTGCTTTAGCAATCTGCCATAGCTGCAGAATAAAGTCTCAGCTCTGCTGTGCATCACACAGAGCCTGTCTCAGTGTGGTCAGCCTTGTCCCCCGCCCCACGGGAGCACAGGCCATAGTGACTTCGCTCAAGCTCTTCCCTCTGCATTACACGACCTTTTCCTCTCTCTTCCACTGTCCACCACATCATCAATCCCAGCATAAACAGCACCCCACCTGGGAAGCTCTCTCCAGCCCCCAGGCCACCCTCTCGGGCCCCAGAGCACTTTGTACACTGCTGCTCCTGTGGCTGCACTTAGCACAGGGCCTGCACACGGGAAGTGCTCAATTAATGGTTACTGTTGATGGGAGGATGCTAGTGGAAAAGGGGCTCCAAGAGGTGACAGAAGGTGCCAAAATGGAGAAGAGAAAACACTGAACCAAAGTGAAAACAGCAAATGAGATATGCCTTTTATAACCATTGGACTGGAAAAGAGACTCAAAATGCCCCGTGTTGAGGATGGGGGAGGAAAACGGGCAGTTTCATTTGCTGCTGGAAGGTTGATATACAGGCACAGACCCTGTGTAGGGAAATTTTCACAGGCTGTATCAAAGCTTCTAAAAAAGATGACAGGATTTGACCCAGCACTTCCGTTTTGAAGAATTCCTCTTAAAGGAATGATCTGACTAGCATTCAGGGATATCATATAAAGACCCTTGTTGATGTCAACAATAACCTAGTGACATCCGATATGTCTAACTACAGGCAATAGATTAAATAAACCACAGCACGTTTTTACCCTGGACTATTAAACAGCCCTTAAAAATGATAACATGGGCCTATATGTATTAACATGGAAGGATAACCTCTGTAATACATTGTAGAATGAAAAAATTATAAAGATGTATGTACCCTATGATCTCACTTAAAAATATTAGCATAGAAAAAAATCATGAGGAATATGTACTGTAATATTAACTGTGCTTATTCCCAGTTGGTGGTAATTTTTATATTTTTCTGTATTTTCTGACTTTTTTTTAAACAATCAGGAATTGGTTGCATAATCACACACACACACACACACACACACACACACGCACGCATGAACGAGCTATTTCCATGAGGGGGATGAGCAGAGAAAACAAGCACAGCTGCAGCTGGCTCATCCTAACTTCAGGTCCCAGCGTCACAGTGGCCACAGGCAGCCTGGCTGGTGTGGCTGCTGAGAGCAGCTGAGCGGCAAAGTGTCCCGAACCTCGTCTGTTAATATCCCAGCTAGCCAAGAATCCATTTGAGGGTGTCTAGAAGACACTAGGAGCTAAATCAGCTAGTGACCCTGAATAATTCGCGGCCACAGACCTTTTCAAAATTCAACTGTAGGAGAAGATCATTTTAAGAAGTCCCTGCATCAGGAATTCCAGTCTGGCCGAGCTAAAACCTAGCAGGGAAGCCGGCAGGAGCTTCTGGAGCAGAGGACCTCCTCCTCTTCCGCCTCGCCCTTCCCTACCAACACATTTTAGTTCGTAGAGCGCCTGTTGCTTTCCAATTCAATTGCAAGTCCTCGGAGTGAGTGAGTGTTGAAAACACAACCCAGGGGGAGCCGAAAGGGGTTGGCTGGGCATTGCGGTGATGACAATGCTCAGTGAGGTTCCCGGGAGTGTGGCAGCAACATTTGCCTCTGGGTCATTCCCCAAACCCACACGATGGCTCGGGCAGATCCCTGGGCCAGGCGGGAAATCAGGAAAGTCTATTCTCTTGGTGCTGGAGGACAGGGTTACTCTGCCCTCCAAGGTGCTCTGTGCAGCTTGCAATGGCATGAGCCCTTGCCCCGGTCACGGGAGACCCTCATCCTCCACCACCCCTTCCCCTACAGCGTGTCTGCTCCTGCACCCCTGTGGGCCCTGGGGCCAGCTACTCCCCTCTCCTTCCCCTCGGCCCTCCCTGCAGCTGCTAAAGCTGCCCGAGGCCTGGGCGATGAGGTGGGTGCACAGCACCCAGCCTGCCCCGTGCTCACAGCGTCTCCCGCAGGCTGACCCCAGCCGGCCCTGCCTGGCGCTACTCTCCGCGTCCCGCCCCCACCCGGGCTGCCCACACTCATAAATCTCCAGGGCCCCAGAGGCTGGCACTGGCAGCAGTTGAGCCAGAGTCTGTCCCCAGAGCAAACTGTCTGGGAGCTCTGCCAGCTTGTGAAGAAAATCTGCTTTGTGAACAGGGGAAGAAGCCTCTTTTATACTTTCTCCTAATCACGTTATTCACATAGGAGAGCTCCGTGTGTTTCCTTCCTTGCCCGCAAGTCCTCAGACTCAAGCCCCTGCTTGTCCCCGAGCCCTGAGGCGTCAAGAGCAAAGACGTGAACAGGTGGTAGACTAGTGTCGAAAATATGGAGAAAAAAGGAAAATAAATGTTCTAAAAAATGGCTCCCTTTCTCGAAAGGCTAAGGTATTTTACTAAACACATTTTCTCAGAACAGAAGAAAAATAATGATCTATCCTGACTGGAAAGTTTATACAGCCCATTATGAGCATCCCCCCACCAAAACAAACAGTCATGAGTTATGTCTTCAAAAGCAAACCGTAATTAAAGCCTCCTGCCTACAAGGTTGACTTCTCTGTGATGTTTCTAAGCTAATTTGATTTTCTTTGCCTCGACTTGTCCTTTCACTTCTGGTCTCTCTCCCTCTTCCCACCCACTTCTCCAAGCCCTGATCTTTTCCTCTTTCCTCCCCAGCATTCCCCACGTCAAAAGTGAATGGAGGCCAACACTCGAGTATAACCGTGAGTGATTGAGACTTACATGCTAAACACCATTGTGGTGAAAAAGTCAAGCTTAGACGAGGGACATCCTTCAAGTAATGAGTTCAGGAAGTTTTGCCTTAACATCGCTGATCACCCTCCTTCAAAATGTTTATGCAAGGCCTCCTCTGGAATTGCCTTGAGAGGGCTGGGGTACACGATGCACAGCAAAATCACTCTCAATCCTTTTATTTCGTCCCTCTGATTCTATTCCTTCTTTGTCAGACTTGGCCCTGAGTGAAAAATCCTGCATGAAAACAAAAATCTTTCTAGAACGACAAAGGCTTGCCACCGGTAGCAATACACATCTGTGTGTATATTTCAAATCAGCCCCGAGGCCAATTCCGATGGAGGTGGTCCAAAGTTATTTTGTGAAAACAGCAACGTTCCGGTCAGCACCCTCGAGTGGCCACTTTGGAAGACAGCGTTTCAGTTTCATGTCTAAGCTCAGAACGGTTGTAGGTTGTTTATTTTTAATCAGTCCTGTTGCCATCTGAGGAGGCAGATGTGACATGTGACGTGCACTAACGTTAAGCCGAGTGTGTTCTATGATGAGCCCCGCTCTGAGCTGAGCATTCTGTGTGCGATGTCTCTTTTATTCTGCCGGCAATTCTGTGCGGGAGCAGAGGCGAGAGAGACAGGTAATTCGACCAAGGTCTCGCAGCTGGGGAGCAGCAACCCAGGAATTGGATCCATTTTGCTGATTCCAAGGCCCAGTTACCAACTCATCAACACGAGGCAGGTCACTTGTTTTCTTTGCGCCAAATAAGACATTTTGGATGAAATCGCATCTAAATTGCTCAGCGTTCAACAAATGTGTGTTCATGCCTTTCTCTGTGTGGCTGTTTCTCCTTAACGCTCAATATCCCCATTACTTTTTTTTTTTTTTCTTCAGGAACTTGTTTCCCTATTTTTTCTGGACTATTGTTAATGATCTCTAAAAGAAATCCAATATGTTTTATTACTACAGATTTTTACTCTAGCCCATGGCTTCGTTTGTAGATGTTTCTCACTTAACCTCATAAAAGACAGAGCTCTGTAGAAACAGTTATCATTGATGTACCACAAACAGCACACGTTATTTTCTTTGTAAAGCTTATGAGAAATGTGAATACATAAACATATCATGTGTTCACCAGATCCCAACAAAAATGCCTGCTGTTGGATCTCCTCTTCCAGAACTTGGAAATCTTGGAAATCTTCCCTGGGAATTATATCTCCACAGCTAACACCTGAAGGATCCATCTCTGCTGCCTTCTCCAGTTTCCTTTTCCCGCAGGCCTTTGCAGCAACACTGTGTGCGATGTCAGTTTTATCCACTGAATTGTTTCTTTATATTACCTCTGTCCTTTCTGGATGCATTTCCTGCACTACCCTTCTCCAGCCCTCTCTGCTCAGGGGTTTACTTGTGCCAGTGTTTGGTTCTTCTCTTTTCATCTCCCCATCCGGAGCGGAGCCTGGAGGGCTGCTTGGTAAAGACTGTTCACTAAGCTGCTTTGTGCTCCTGCAACCCTGCCCCCGCCCCTCCAAGTAGCCCCGCTGCTTTCTAACCTACTCCCAGGTGGCAATTGAACTTACTAAACAAGACACTGATGTTCCTCACACAGAAGAAAGGCAGAGACAGATTTTAAAATCACTAATAAGTCTTAGTCTTAACTACAGTTTTTCACTTATAACCTTTGTGGTAGTTTTTCTACCAGCTTTGCAAAAATAAAGAAAGATGGAGACTGATTCAGATAAGACAGTATCATAGAGGCCAGTGGCCATGAACTAACATGAAGAGGATGGAAATGCTGATATGAATAACAGCTTTGATCATAAAAATTCTTCAATGTTAAGTGAAGTATAAGTATAATTTATTTCAAATTGTGGGGGGATGCTGTGGTTCCTGGAAAACACAAATACTTTTTGTAGTTCTAGAACACATCACTTTAAAAGCTACCAAAGCTTATAATAGAATAATGTAAGAGAGTGGGGAACCCCATTATATCATCATTTTATATATGGAAAAAATGGAAACAAAAAGAAGTTAAGTTTTTTGGAAGGGAAAAGATTGGTTAAAAGCTAGGGTTAGTGTAGTAGTTCTTATAATTGAATGATAAATTCAATGTCTATATTTTATTCTTCTCTTTTAGTAATGGCACTTTACAGTGTATATATGCATAGGAATCATATGCTTTTCCAATCACTTTGCTCTTCAATACAGGATTGGAAATGAAGAGCACTGAATTTTGGGCCTCGTTCTACAATAAGCTCAGTGGCTGAAGTCTGGCCATGCATGTTATCCTTCAAATTCCTCATCTTTAAAGCGTTGGCTTGGAGCTGGGGGGAGTAAATGGATAATAACTATGCATACCAAAGTGTTGTGGCAATTTAATTAATATTTATACAGTACTTGGAGATCCTCAGATGAAAGTGGTCAACCAAAGAACAATTATTATCGTATCCTAGTATCACAGGATCCCTCCCTGTTCCTGCTCCACATATTGGGGCCAAAGTGAAAGGAGTTAACCTCGAGTCTGGGAAGCCCTGCCATGGGAATTATGATGAAGGGTGTAGATGTTAGCTTGTCACCCCTTGTGCAGAGTGATGGCTTATTTTGGGTTGCTGCGATGCTGTTGCAAATCACTGTACCCCCAGGAGACAACGTCCTCTCATCCATCAAGCCTGCCACCAGGGTATTTTCTGCCTCGGCAGCTCCTCGCCCTCAAAGCTGGCCCATGCAAGGGAGTCACAACCTTCTCCTGATAGTTGGTGTCATATTTTATTTTTTTGGTGATGGATGAAAAGAACTAAAGTTTGGGATACTGCACAAATTAGTTTGTTCTAGCAGCTGTGGAGGAGAGAAGTCGAGAGAAAGAGCAGCCTGTCTGTCCTTTATTTTTTCCCCCGTTTCTGGAACCCACCCAGCTCTGGCCATGTGACCAGAATGGATGAAAAGCAAGGGTCAGGGCTCAGTTGTGAGGCCACTATAGGCCCCGGGCATTTAAAGGGCTCCTTTCCTCGCTGCCGTGGCCTCTCCTGGGGTTGACCATGGCAGCACTGACCACTGAGGCACCTCCAGGGCCTCTTTCTCCCCAGTACGGGAAACTGGTGACCATTCAAGCGCAGATGGGGAGGCTTTCTACCTGCACGTTCTCAACGTTAGGAGTGTGCAGTCTGATCAGCCCTAACAAGCACGATGGCAGGAAGAGCGTCTCTATGCAGATATTCCCAGAGTGTCCCAACAGGACCATCTACCTCAGAGTCACTTGAGCAACCTATGGAATCTGGGGCCTCGAATTCTGCATTTTAACAAACTTCCAGGTTTCTCTTAACTGGTACAATCCCCATCCCATTCCTTGTTGAGACAAGTCTTGACAGAAAATTTGGTCCCAATGACCAAAACAGGCTGGATGTACTGGACTTCCCAAGAAGAGCCATTCCTATCAGCTGGCACATTTTGAGAAAAAAGTCTTATAAATTCCTAATCAGAGAATGCCAAGGGAATGGTTCCTTTGGCTGTTCCTCTCAGCCCCAGTGCATGACGCTGCCAAGTATTTAACACCTACCAAGTAAGAACACCCGGTGTGGGACCTTTCTCTGTAATGGCTGTGTTGGCTTTACAGTTTAAGGTCTGGATGGCAGAGGCTCAAGGCAAAGGCTTGTATGCTCCAAGGGAACCTTGTATACATTTGATCAAGGTTCTTAGCTATTTCCTGAATCTCTACATTTTTAAACTAAGGAAGCATTTCTTTAATGACACAGAGTCAGGTCTGGGCCAATCTGTTAAGATGGCTTAGTCTCAGACCTGGGCTAAGGCTTCTCTGAAATTCTAAATCACCCTTTTGTTCATCTCCAGCCTTCCTCATATCTGGGCCCTTGTATTCCCCAGCTAAGACCTGTCTCTCTTCTCCAATCCTGATTGGAAACAAGAGGAATTTAAGCTTTCTCAGCTCCCATGTCTGAGGGGCTTGGGCTGATAGAGACTAACCAGCCATGGGATGTCAGGGAAGTCACACCTCTCTGAGCCTTGGTGACTGTGTTTGTGAATGGGAGAGGAACAATTCTTACCTTGCTAGGATTAAATTAGACAATGCATGTTAAATGTCTAACCTTGTACCTGGCACTGGAAGGTGCTCAGTAGGTGGTGCGATGTCACCATTATCATCTCTGGGTCTCTCTCCCTGCTCGCCTGACCCTGGCTGCAGCAATCCTGACCAGCAGACCTCCAAGCAGGAGGGAGCTGGGAGGAGAGAGGGGACTAGTTGTCAAAGTTCTGCCTACCCTAGCACAGTCTTCAAATGTGATCCTTCTCAGTAATTTTCAAGATATAATGTTAATAAGATCAGTTAGTATGAGTACGATGACAAGAAGAGAGAGGAAGCAACATGAGATGCAAGATGGTTACAGAGGGTGGTTGTGGGTATTGCTTTTTTTTTTTTTTAACGCTTTTTCTCTTCCATCAACCAATAGCGGAGTTTACACCTACATCCCAAGTCTCTGACCATCTGGTGCAACCATGCTGATGTTCCCAACCCCGTCCTAGAACCTTGCCATACTTCTTTTCCCAGATTGTGCTACAAGATGGAAATAGAAGCACACCATTCATTGCCCTCTCATTCAGCCCCTTCCTTCAGTGGTTTGGTTCTAATAATGACCCTCCTGTCCCTTGGTCTGAAATTCCAAGGCACCTCTGCTCCCATTACTCAGATCATAACTCTGCCGTCATCCCTGTTTCTGAGTGCTGATTCCGGGACATAACTCAGTCCCCTTCTACCACTCAGAACCGCCCATCTCTCACTAGGCCCTTTGCCTGGTAATGGGGCCTTTATTCTCCATCTGTCACCTTTTCATGCCCGTTGCCTGCCTCCCTGAACTTCAGCATATCTGCTGCCTAAATTCCCCATGGCTGGACTCCATGTACATGCTGAGTCCCCTCTCCTAGCACCGTGGTGCCCCCGTTTGTTGGAACCCTGTATGGAACCATCTATGCCCCCTGGACACAGTGTCTTGGTCTGGCAGAAGCTCCACTGTCACCTGGTCCTACCTCCCCACACCTGTCTTGTCCCTTGATGACAGGTTTGCTCCCCCTTGCTACGTGGTCTTTATGGTGACCAGCTGTGGCCAGGACACCCATCACTTGGAATAGGCAGCTAGGGCAGCAGAAGGAACATCGTCAGGAGACAGGATAACCAAGTGTTTCCAAGGAGACCCATTCATAGGACTCGAATAGCTGTGTTGAGGAAAACCATGAGGGAGGCTGAATTTTTACCATTAAATAGCATGAAATCTCTACCTAGAGCCTGGCGAATAAAGGTTGAATCTGAAGAAAAACCAGCTTCTAATACAAAGAGAATGTGAGAAGTTTTAGAAAAGCAGAGCTTTAAGGGGGCTAAGATACTGCAAGGTCATGACCGTCGTAATGCAAAGGGGGTGTAAGCTGGGAGGGGCCTCTTTCTAACCTTCTGGGAGTTCAGGTCACCACTCCTGAGCATCAGGGCAGGTTGGCTGCCCCGCACCGTGACTTCCTCTCCTGGTTACGCACAGGGCTGTACTGCACAGAGGGGGAAGAGCTACATGGCGTATGCAGGAACCTGGAATTTTCTCCTCTGTTCAAAGATCTGTCCAAGGTCAAGCCCTGACCTTGAATTCTGTCATTCAAATTCCAAGGCACCTCTGTTCCCATTACCCAGATAATGAGAGTGTCCCAAGATACACTCTTAAAAAGTAAAATGCGTTCCACCCGAGTTGATAAACTCTCCATTTGCAAGGACTGGTTTTTAGGTGAGCTCTTTGCCATCCAGGCAGGTCCATTTGACTGGGGTTTGCAGAAGGAAAGAGCACAGGTACACACTGACTAAAGTGTCGTCCACTCAGGAACACAGCGCTGGAGTGGACGACATCAGAAACAGGTAGGGACCAGGGCAGTGAGAAGCCAACACAAACAACATAGTATCTCCACTTACCTTCAGAAAGGTGCAGAGTGAGGACATGAGTGTGTGTGTGTGTGTGTGTGTGTGTGTGTGTGTGTGTGTCTTTCAGAGTGGGGTAGATGATGTGAATTTCCAACTTCCATTTCTCTATATTCACAACCCTTTAGAGCCCTGTCATCTTGGGTGTGTATAAAAATGAGAAAGTGCTTGTGCTTCCCTCCCCCACCCCCAGGCAAAGAGACTGATTCTTAGACTCAGATAAATATGAAAAGCTGTGTGCTTAAAACTCAGTTTATTTATTTATTTTTTTGATGGCACTTAGAATAAAATGTTCCAAATCGAACATTTAAAAGGGAACAAACAAAGGAACCCATTATGCAAATGTTATTATGGGATGGAGAGTCCCCGGGGAAAGGAAGATAAATGTATTTATAATTGCGTTTTAATCTTCTCCACTGGAAACAATTCCTTGCCTCTTTTAACCCAATGCCAATCTTCGAGTCAAGAGATGGTGATTTTAATCTAGAACTTGGTCAAGATGGCTATCGATTGCCTTGGCTATAAAGGACCTTGTAATTTTGCCTCCAAATTGTAATGTCATTTTCATTTCCCTTGGTCATTACAGAGAGATGTTCTGCTATAACAAACTGAATGATTAGCTTTGTAGTATACTTTAATTATTATTTTTGTTACAAAAAATGCTTAAAATTTGGAGCTGGGAAATAACAGGGATGATTAAGGAAACCATTTTAATTGACATGCTCCTCACTCTAAATTACATTTTCCGATGGTTTATTTATCAAAGTTGACCAACCCGGTTTGGCCGTTTCCATACATACGAGGCCGTATCTCCCCCCTGAGGAGACTGCTGGCAGACAGGCTGGGAGCAGTAATGAGCTTTCCAGTCCAGACCAGATGGAATCAAGGCTCCAAGTCCTCAATGCTGTGCGAAGAATGCACCGTTTGTCACAGAGATATAAAAACCCTTAATGAAGCATTAATAAAGAGAGTTGTTTATCCTTCATGTAGCAGTTTTAGAGGCCAATGAGAATGTAGAAATATAGCTGTTTGAGTAAGAGAAATTTAATTGTATTTTCTCAGTCGTAGCTCTCAACTGTTGGTGGGGAAGAATAGAATCTCAAATTCTGCTCAATTACCCAGCCCTGATCCTGAACAAAGTTGAATTTCCCTTCTTTAGGACCCAATTACAAAGCCTACAATTTACACCATTGGCATCCAGGCAGAAGCAAATGCATTTTATCTTCTGCAAAGCAATGGACTGAAATGCAATCTTGCTACAAGATTAGCAGCGAGCCACAGTCACTTCAGAGCCATGGCTATGCTTGCAGCTGAAGATCACTCTCCAAATGCAGGCTGGCTCTCCAGCGTGTCCTGGTGTGATAGCTCACAGACAGCCCTGCCTCGCTGTACTCCTTGCAGGATTGAGCAGGAGTGATGACTGGCTTCTCAGGCCTTCCTCCCAAGCTCCTTTCTACAGCAGCCAGTCCCATTGTCCCTCCAAGCATGGCCAAGACATTGAAATTTTTGAATACTCTAATAGTCTAACGGTTCCTCCTGGACAAGTATAACATAAAAACAATTAAGGAAATTCTGTCTTTGTAAGAGAAAAAAATCATCTCAGCTTGTTCCAGTTAACTTCTTTTAAATAGGGCTTGCATAGAAAGAGAAATTAGAGAGTTCAGAGAGTCATGGCTTCCTAGGCATTCAGTCCCATGGAATTAGGTGAAGCATTATGTCAAAATTTTATTCAAAAATTGGGATTTATTTAATACTATGCACTGTAATAAGGATAATTTATCTCATCTCATGGCATAACAGAGGAATATTATTTACAAATTGAGGGGAAAACGAAGATTGGCATTGGGTTAAAAGAGGCAAGGAATTGTTTCCAGTGGAGAAGATTAAAACACAATTATAAATACATTTATCTTCCTTTCCCCTTAGATGTAGATTGCTATCGGTGGCACCCTATAAGTAAGGGGCTCTTCCTCTGAGGGCAGTGGGAAAGAATACTAGAGTCCCAGGTAGTCCATTTTGCTGTTAAGTAGCTGTGAAATCTTGGGCAACACATTTACATTCTCAGGAGTTCATTTCCAGATCTATATTATGGAGATAAATGTACTGTTAATAACACTCCCTGTAACTTCCTCCCTGGGGTGTTATAATGATCCAGTGAGAAAATGCATATGAATCTGTTTTATGAACTGCATTAAGTATTATTTGTTATAATGGTGGTCAATCTTTTTATTATCAGTTTTACCTCTGATATAATCTAAAGAGAAAGTATTTTCTTTGTGACTCTTCTCGTTTCTGAGGTCCAGTACATTTTCTCTCACTTTGGAAAATTTTAACCATTAGGAGTCAAAATGATACACACCTTACTCCAAGTATTAACCGACTTCCCGCCTGGGATGTTCCTGGAAGATATGGATTATCTTATTGCCACCATAGTGTTGTTTTCCCCCTAGTGGCTGTGGCTATCTGGTCATAGCTCTCCTATTACAGCAAATACTGCTTAGAGTATGGGCAGGTGATTCTGAATAAAACACCCAACACCTTCACAATCACTCAAGCAAGCCAACTCTCTGCCACTTCACTCATGTGAGCATGGATACAATCATTTATACATTAACTACATTTAATAAATATTTGCTAGCACTGAGTGCAGGGGATGAATAAGACAGTCCTGTCCTCAAGATGCTCACTGTTTTACTAACTATAAACCAAAAGATTTAATACATACCCTAGATATTTCTTGCATTTCTAATAGAGTGCTTGAGATATGGTACATTTTTTTTAAAAAGATAGGGTCTTGCTCTGTCACCCAGGCTGGAGTGCAGTGGCCTGATCATAGCTCACTGTAACCTCAAACTCCTGGGCTTAAGAGAGCCTCCTGCCTCAGCCTCCTGAGTAGCTGGGAACACAGGTGCATGCCTCCACCCCTGGCTAATTTTTTAAAAATTATTTTTGGTAGAGGCAGGGTCTCACTCCTGGCCTCAAGTAATTCTCTCATCTGAGCCTCCCAAAATGGGAATATGGCACATTTTAACAATTATTTGCTGAAAGAAATGAATAAAATTTAAGCCACCAGGGTTCTGAGAGTCAGTCACTTTTTCCCAGCAGAAAGGACAAACTCATTGGGTTCCAATTTTGAGAGCCAAGGAGAGGCTTGAGTTTTCTAACTCAGAGATTCCTATTCTCTCTGAAACCCGGAACAAACCCAACCTTTAAATTACTTTCTCCATTGCAACAAGGAGGTCATGGTGACCCTTACACCGTAATGAAATAGTGTTTGTATTCATTGCTGACTCACCTTATGTAGTGAAGAAGACTTTCTGTTGAGGAGAAGTATTGGAGAGAGAGGAAAAAACCGAAGGTGGACATTGAGGCAGAGACTCCTAATAGCACAAAATTGGGGGGCGCTATCTCACTGGTGGGACTTGTGCTTGGTAAGCCCTGGGACTTGCCACAGATATGTTATCAATCACTGTAAAGGAGGCAATATGATTTGCCTTGGCACTGAATTTTAAGCGACGTTCACTGCACTCATTAGCAAAGCTTATTTGTAAACAGATGTGCCCATTTTGTCCTAAGCAATGGTATTTTCAAAAACTTCTGCTTTGGGAAAGACATCATTTAGAAAATGAAAGGGCAGACCACAGAATGGGAAAAAAATATTCATAATACATATATCTGTCAAAGAATTTATTTCCAGATATGTAAAGAACTTTTGTAACTAAATAATTTTTAAAAGCTTAATTTACAAATAGGCAAAAGAATTGAACAAATACTTTTCCAAAGAAGATATATGAGTGGCAAATAAACATAAATAAATGTTCAACCTCATTAGTCATCAGGGAAAAGTAAACTATATATACTACAATGAAATATTGCTATACACCCACCGGAGTGGCTAAAATCAGAACAGATGTGGTGCAACTTGTGGTCTCATACACTGCTGATGGGAGTATAAAATGGTGCAACCATTTTGGAAAAGAGAGAGTTTCTCATAAAGTTCATCACATATTACTCCATGACCCAATAATTCCACTGCTGGGTATTTTCTCAATATAAGTGAAAATATGTGTATACAAAAAAATTTGTACACAAATGTTCATAGCAGCTTTATTCTTAATAGCCAAGACCTAGAAACATCCCAAGTGTCCATCAGGAAGGGAATGAATATACAACGTATGTTATATCCATACAGTGAAATTAAAAATCAACATTTAAAATGAGTGAACTATTCATATATACAGCAACATGGATAAATCTCAAAAACATGCTGATCAAAAAAAAAAAAGAAACATAGATGCAAAGGAATGCACATTTTATGATGCCAAAAAAACCAAATCTAATCTATAGCAATAAAAGCAGATCAGTGGTTGTCTGAAGCTGGGGGAGGGGAGAATGGTATTACAAAGGGATTTGAGGGAACTTTTTCAAGTGATGGGAATGTTCTGTATCTTGACTGTGAAGATGGTTACACAGATGTATACATTTGGTCAAACCATACAGTAGTACAGGTATATCTTATTATATGTAAGTTATAGTCCTATAAGGTTCATTTAAAAAGCTGACATCATAAAAGGACATACATAAATACATTAAAATAGAACTCAGAATCAAAGCATTTATATTATATATTTTATATATATTATATATATAATATATATTTATATATTATATATATAATATATATTTATATATTATATATATATGCTTTGTATTAAAGTTTTTTTATTATAGTGGAATGTAAAGAACTAGAATGAGATTGGAACATATAAATTGAAAGAAGTGTCACCTATATATATTCTTTTAATGGTCGTACCATGATATGATTCAGAGAATATGCAACACAGTGCCCTTGAATCTTCAGGAAACATTTACATATTTTTGCTTTTTATCTTCCAATAGAGAATGTATAGCCCTAAAAACAAAGACTGGTGTCATTTTATTTACATTCGTGGAAGAAAAGCATTGCTTTGTTGATAGAAGTGGGCAGGTTAAGAAACTAAAATGCAAAACCCTAGCCGAGAAGCTGGTCTTAACCCCAACCAAAGCAAGAAGAAGAAGAAGGAGGGAAAAAAGACGTGTAGGGACCATTTTGGGAGTATAAATTTTTCTGTAGGAAGCTTGATACATACAGTGGAGTGGTTGAGTCTTATTTCATCCCTAAAATTCTTTTTCTCTACTTTTTTCTTTAACTCACCAAGATAAATTTGTGAAGAGCAGAAGTGATATTTATGTACCATAAATTCTTAGCTTTGAACCAGTCGTATTTCTGGTTGTGTCTGGTTTCAGGCTACTTATTTATGTAGCCCTTTTCTGAGCAGTGTAGAGAACTCACTTAAAATGCAATTGCAAATGTGGGGTATAGAATGAATACTTAAATGTAGTAATCATTTTAAATGTACCAGGATTAAAGGTCATTGAAATGACTCATCTGTGAAAACATAAAGTGAAAAGATAAAATTCTTAATTTAGCTGTTCCTTAGGTTTGTTTTTTAGCAGAATTTTAAAAGTGGCTTAAACATGCCTCATACCGATTTATCCAAGACCACACATCAAATCATAAGTGGATTCTTACATGAAATGTCTTATTTCTAAATACCAGAAAATAATCTGGTCTTAACCTCAAAATGTTTAGGTTATAAACGACATGCAAACAATATCATTTTTAGTTACATATCTTACATGTGGTGTTTTTACGTGAAGATATAAATCCAAAGAGCAGGGACAGGAGTAAAATAACAAAATGCTGGGCAATTTAAACTTAACCTTTGCAAACGAGCTTTAAATTTTTTAATTAGCTTTGTCATTTAGGTTTCTCTCCATCGTATTGCTGTTACAAAACCCTGCAGCACCATGTTTCAGAAGTAGTAACATCATCATGAGAATGCTTATTTTCCCTTATACTTTTTTTTAGAAAGTGCTCTAAGAAATGGAGCATGAATTTAAAATCCCATCATATGTATCTTCATCTCAGCATCATCATAAAATCATGGATTTGACAAATTTGCACAAGTGCCCCCCACTTTGGGGATTTGGAAAGAGAATGTTGCATTTCCTCCTGGGTTGAAAATACTTCCTATGCTGGAAATTTCTTCTGTAACTAGAGCAAATTAGATTTGGCCTGGAGGACTCAGACCTAAAAGAAACCCTGCTGTGGGCAAAGTTAAAATATACTAAACATTGAAAATGCAACACATAATATAAACTTTTATGTAGAACACTTACTTCAGCAGCACGTGTACTCAGTTGGAACAACATGGGGAGATTAGCGTGGCCCCTGTGCAAAGATGGCGTGCAAATCCTTGTGTGCTTCCCATTTTACAAAAATGTACATTGTAGACGTGATTGGCATGGGATAAAAACTATATAGAAATGCAACAAAATGGAAACAGTAATTACATCTGGGAATTAGCACTACAATTTTTACACCTGTCTGTAATTTTTAAATTTTCAACAATAGGGGTGTATAAATTCATAATCAGAAAAAAATAAGCATTTAAACATAAAATTATACGTTCATGCAAACTGACTACCTGAAGACAAAAGCAGAACTGACAAGAAGTGAATTGGAATTGTTTCCTTTCTGCCTTCATACCTTAGGGAAATGACTTTCAAGCTATTTTGAACAGTAGAATGCTTTTGTAAAAATAAAATGTTATACAGACTCCTAGTGCATAACACAGGCAGAAGCAAAGCTGCTCTGGTAGGGTGGGGTAGGGGCAAATGACCCACTGACCCTTCCCCTCAGCCCTCTGTGGGCCTGGCAAGTACCTGCTCAGAACCTGCGGCAGTGCAGAATAGAGCTAGAAAGCCAGGGATTGTGACCTCTTTTTTTTTTTTTTTT
>RJWJ010004424.1:0-23693 GCA_004363605.1 Indri indri
CATTATTCATTCAACAAATATGTAGTGCATGGCTATTATATGTAAGGCTCTTGGCATGTGTCAGTGAACCAAACGGGCAAAGATTTTTCCTTTTGAGAAGCTCATATTTCGGCACAGAAGACAATAAATTTCAGGAAATAGTAGAGCAGGGTAAAGGATGCATGGACATATGTGGGTGTGGTGAAGGGGAGCAGACTGTAGGAGTAAGCAGAATAATCAGGATAGCAACCATGGAAAACTGATGTCTGAGCTAAGACTTGGAAGAGGGAAGGGGGTTAGTCATACCAGTATCAGGAAGAGTATTTCAGACAGAAGGGAGGGTCGATGTAAAGACCCCAATGCAAGAAGTGGTTTGAGGCAGTAAGTAGAGGATAAACTCTAAGAGTCATGGAAGTCCAGATGATATCCTAAGGACTCTAGCATTTCATTGAGAGTAAAGTGAGGAAACATTGCAGGATCTTGAGCAGAGGTGTCAAGATCTGATTTATCTTTCAAAAGAATCACTCTGGCTGTTGTGTTCAGAATAGACTCCAGGAGGAGAGCAAAGATAAATGCTGGACAACCAGTTAAAAGTCTATGGTGAGAATTCAAGTAAAAGACAGTATTGGCTCAGAACAAGGTGGCAATCTTGGAGGAGTTGAGAAACAGTCAAATTCTGCACATGTTTAGAAAATACAGCAAATCTGGTAGTTAGACTCAGGGTAAGATAAAAAGAGGAATCAATTCTCAAATTCTCCAGGTTTGGGCCTGACCAGATGGAGAAATTTATTTACAATCAACCAAGATGGAGAATGGCTGCTGAAGGGTCAAGTTTGGGAGGAAAAACACAAAGAAGAGTTCTATTTTGGAAATGTTGATTTTGAGAGGTCTGTTACCTATTCAAGTGAAAATATTGTGGAGTCAGTTAGATGGCTAACTCTGGAGGTAAGAAGAAAGGATCCAACTGGAGATAGGAATTTTGCATATATTTTGGGTACTTTGTGACTAATGCCATGTTAAAGAATGGCTTGAAGCACTGAATGGGGGTTTAGTAGGCAAGGTGGCCAGCTATAGAGCTCCTGAAGTCTCCTCTTGTCTGTTTTTCCCTGTTTGTGTGTACTTTTGATTGGTGATCAGCAAATCAGAAGATTGTATATTTGAAAAACGTTTCATTTTCTCAAACTTACATTATTTTAACTGCCCCTGGGTATTTTAGGACCAATGTGGGCTAGTGCAATAACACTTGGGAAACAGGCACAAACACACTTATTTCCCCAGCATGGTTTGGACGTAATTGTCTCCATTGATGATAGGAAAATTCAAAACCCCTAAGATTGAGAACAGAATTGTAAACATGCCATAATCTACTACTTGGCAGCTTACTGCACAGTACCTAGTTTCCTGCGTTAGTCATGAAAGATAAAACCATTTAAAGCACAAATTCAGATACATTTTCATAAAATAGTGGTGTTTTTTTGGGAGGGGGATTGAGGATAGTGATTGCAGGCACCAAAATGGAAAGTCAAAATAGAGAAAGTAATTATGTAAATTGTGTTTCTTGAAGGCACTTAGAATTTTTAATTCACATACTCTAAGTATCTGAAAGCACATTTAGTTCCTGTTTTGAGAGCTGAAAGCCTTGCCATAGCCTCATCTGCAGGCTTGTGGCAATGTGAGTTTCTCCCGTGTGTACGTGCACTGAAGAGGAGAAGTGGCTGAGTGGGCAGTTGGCAACCATTCATCGCATTGATTGCAGTCATTCATAAAACCCAGCAGCGCGGAGGGCGGAGTCAGGACGAGCATTCCCCTGAGGTGGTTGCAGAATGTCTTATTTGCATAAATCTTCAGTGATGCTTGAGTGAAGAGGGAATGTTCACATGCAGTTAGAAGACTGTAAAAGTCCGTGTCTGATAAATCCCTGAGTAATTAAAGACATTGCAAACAATAAGAGGTCAAACCCTTTGAACTCCTGGTTCCTCAATCTCCGTGGTAATTCTGGGAAGTCAGCATTGTGACAGCTTTTGTGGTCTCCTTTTGTGTAGCTCAAGGAGTGAATCATACAGGACAGACCCTTAAGAATTGCAACATGCTGAAATATGATTGTTGTGTTTCCTAAAGTATGAAGGGTTTGTATTATTACAATAAGTCTAACGCATGTAAGATAATGGAAATTGCCCGGGTTAAACAATTTCCATATATTAAAACTGTCAAAACTGTTAAGGTTTTATCCCTCCAAACTGTGATACAATTCAATTATAATTTTAAAGAAATGATAATCCACACAGGCCAACAAAAATCCTGTGAGTGTATTATATTTTTAATGTGTCTTATTCTTAGTGTAGGGTAATTTCTTCCTTTTCTTTCCTATATCTAGGGAAAATTTCAGCTAAAAAGTCAAATTAGAAAATGTAGGAATATATGTTACTATGGCTTAGAGTTCTCCAAAATTAGTGGAATAATTAGCAATCTGAAACAAATATTAATAGTTTTTCCTTCTTAAAATGCATTTTTGATAGCAAGCTACATCACTCTAGATCTGAATATTCGTCCTGTGTCAGGATATATGTTACTATGGAAAATGTGTTGTTTTCCTGTTTTGTTCACTACATCTAAATTAATTCTAAATATACTGTTGTTGAAGAATAATGTATTTATTTTTATTACTAAATAAAATTTTAAAGTTCAGATATTCAAATGAAGTTTTTAATCACAAAGATCCTATAGCATGTGTGGATAGACCCAGTATGCCAACTATTACAATTTTAAACCAAAACCACTGGGTATTTTAGACTAAATAAGAGTTTTCTTACAAAGACGTGGCCTCTTAGTCAGAAAAAAGAAGTTTTGCTTAGAAGCCTACCCTTACTGTAGGCTTTTGTTAGAAAAATAGTCACTCCAATGCATATTCAAAAAAAAAATGAGAAACTCTAAGTGATAGATTTCTTTTATTTCAAAGCTTTGTATAAATACCTAAGAATTAAGGGGGGGAAAAGAGGAATCAAGATTTCTCATAGACATAATTCTTCAAAAATTTTTCCAAGTTGGTGATATTTCAGATATTGTCACAAACCAGTGCATGTAGATTAAATATGCTGCATATGCTATTTTTAGTTGAGTGAGAATTGCTGAAGATTTTCCAATGCTGTGAAATTTAACTTGCTGGACATCATACCTTGTTTAAGTTAGATTAAAATTTCAGAGCGCAGAAATCCTAGTATATTCCTTCTCCCTAATGACTGCCTTCCAAAATGTTCTCATAACGCTGGTGCACAGTCATCCTTCCCACAGAAACCGGAGCAAGAACACAAGGCTTTGTGGTTCCTGTGGATGTTTTTGACCATGAACCTGTGGCCTCACGGCTGGCTCTCCAGATCCCCAAGTGCAGCCCTTCAACCAAACCTAAACTATACAGAACAAATCCATTTACTAAAAGGATTTTTTCTGTGAAATTTGGATTCAGTCGAAAGGCTGCACTCAAGGGTCCGGAAGGCCGCATGTGGTCCCAAGGCCATGGGTTCCCCGCCTCTGGATCCATTGAGAATTTAGCATCAGCTCTTGACAAACACCACTTTTTTGTTTGTTTGTTTGTTTTGTTTTATCCCAGGGGGAAGGTGTGTTGAGGCTTTGAAATGGCACCATTTTCTTTTCTCGTCATGCTACGTATTGATTTTGAAGTCTTACTTGACCTTGTTTGGAATAAGCAGTTGTGTGTGTGTGTGTGTGTGTGTGTGTGTGTGTGTGTGTATGCACGTTTCTGTGCGTTGTGTCCACGTTTTCCTGTATCATTTCTTTCAGAAGTGGAGAATTTTGCCGTGCAGCTTTAAGCTCTGGGAAAACAGTTTATCTACCACTGCCTCACCAGTGATCCACTTCTGGAATAACATGAATGGCTTTAAATTTAAGCAGTGTAGTTGAATCTCCATGAAACCTCTTGAGAACCAGATTCATATTTGAAGGGTTCTGGGTCCTCAGGGGCATTTCCACAGAGCAAAGTCTAAGACGTGGAGTCTCAGTTTTATAACCAATGCTTCCCTATTCAAAGCTGTATTTGTTTTAAATCTTTTGAGGGGAAGGAATATCTGAGCCATCCAAGTACAGCCTCAGATGGAGGTGTTTTCTGATTTCTGCCAACGAATCTCTCCAATGCTCTGTAAGCCCTCTTTACATGAAAGCAAGAATATCTCTTCCTGCTGCCCTTTGGAGGTTTGTTATATTGTGTATTCTCTGTATTTATTATGGTGGAGAACTTAAGGCACAAAGACGTTTTACTGTTTTTTCACATTTTGGAGGTATCTTCTCTTCATATTTTACACACACACATACATTTTATATGTGAGCATTTCCTTCCATCTCTTCCTCTTCTCTTAGTATGAAGGGAATTTTGAACAAGGGGGATGTCTTGAGGCCTCTCAGATCTTTTTGCATAAACAGAAAGACCTGTGTGGTGATTAATGGTGTAAAACAAAAGTCCTTATCTTTTAGTTAAATAGCCAGCACCACAGATAATCCTGCTCAATTTTTAACATATCAATGCAACAGCTGTTTCTATTTTTAATCTTTCAGATGTCTTCATATGGTGAGGCCAAAGCTTTCAGGAGCTTTTTTGCTATGAGAAAAGCTGCTGAGAATCATTTTATTGATGCTAAAAGAAAGGCTAGGACAGATTTGACGTGGGTATAACTGAGTTGTTGGAATCCTGAGTCAAATATTTCCAACTCTAGGGGCTTTGCCAGGGCCCCAAGGTTAATATTGAAGGGGCTTGCAAAGGCTTCTCTTTAGATTGTGATTTCAGTACCGTGTTTAATTTCCAGATGTGTTCTACCCTTTTTATAATTAATAGTGCATTGTACTGTCTATCATGCGCCCCAGGTGTGTTGTCAGGGACATGGCGAAGCCTGCCGTCTGCAAAACACCAAGAAATGCTGAAACCCAGCCCCACCAACCTTCACCGTGAGTATGGCATTGGTTTTATTGACTGAAAATGTCGTCTCTTAACACAGATCACTGGTTACAGATTTATTAATTCACATTGCATGTGAGAGTAAATACTCTGGCTACTCTCGTGTATGTATAATAAAAAGGCTACTATTGAATTAGATAAAATTATGTGGAAGCATGATCTCTGGATTAAGAATCTTTGTTAAGTGATGGTTCTAATACCTTATTGAAAGCATTAAACTAATTAGAGGAAAGGGACACATTTTTGGAACTCAAGTGACAGCAATTCTGTTTTTCATTTTGTTTTTGGATTTGGACTGTATGTGGGCTGGAGCACAAGACTGTAGGGAAGGAGGAAGGCAAGGTACATGCAGGGTGCCGAGTAGAGGCTGGAGTGCATACATAAGGGAAATGCATAGGTAGTACAATAGCGAGCCTCACGCTATGTTATTTAAAGGTAGTGGACAATTTTAAGAACTGGATTGTCCTTCTAGTTTTATTGTTTTTGTTGTTTCATTTTGTTTTATTTTACTATTACATTCTTAAGTATGGATACTAGTGATTAAACGACCAACTGAAGGGGTCTCATCCACATTTTAAACTCAGAATTTGCTTATTTGATTGATTTTTTTCTCTACTCCCTGCTTTCCCCTTCAATTGGTCACTGAAATGCTTATATTTTGTATATTACATACAGTTATATATAATTTAGAATTACTTATGTTTTAGGATAAATAATCTTGATAAATAAGTTTCAGGAGTCTCAATAGGATAGGTGTTATAGATTTTATTTCAATGAGTTTCCTTAATGTCATCTTCTATTTTAAATCAGAGAATAAAAATAGTTTCGATTTAAACATAGTAAACATGATTTATAATTACATTGAAAAAAGTAAAAACTTGGAAGAAGTATGCTTAGTGATGTTGCCATATTTTTTCTATAAATGTTTTCACTGTAAATCATTTTCCTATGATGGAACTTTTCTTGATAATTCTTAGAAAACTTATGGTCCCCACTTTGCATCTTATGTTCTAGGAATTCCAAAACAGTTTACTTATATTAGGATTCAAGTAATTTCTGGGAAAACTCTTTGAGGAATTAACACTGATTTTAAAGTCTGTTTTAGTCCATGTATTCAGGTTTCATTTTAATTGGTCCCACCTATTCCAAAGTTCACTTTAAATTGGACATTTTGGATATGAAGTGGCAATTGTTATCTTTTCCCCAAACAGACTTTAGATCATTTTTTTCCTTATTTTGTTTTTACTTTCCACAGACTTAAAGTTGTGGAACTCTGTTTACATTGTACCTAATGGAACTTTCTTGGTGGCTCTTCCGAGTGCAGCAGCAAAGAAGCAACTGTGGGTTCTCTGGATCCTCCTTTCTAACAGCCTCTTTGCTTGCTCTGTATTTTTCTGATTAAGATATTTAACTTCTCTATAGGTGACTTGAAGGATTTAAAGTCTCCAGGTATTCCTTATTTTATGATTCCCTATAGAGAGTGGTGTTTGTGAATTTAGCTCTCCATATCCACATAAATGCCTTTCTAGGTCGATATGGAAAGGGCACAAATAAATTTCTAGGAGTGATTAAGGATGGGCTTGAGCCCGTAGGTCCATGTTTTTAAATAAATTTGTTAATCATGGTCTATTAATGGGTCTGAAAATCAGACAGGCTAGTGACTGGACCTTTTTTTTTTTTTTGAATTTTGAATGGAATAGGAGAGAATAGAAAATGAAAGAGAGCATCCCAGGTTGGTATTTTAGGGCAGAACTTAGATTTCTGTAGATGATAACTGGATCAAAATATAAAATATAATAAATATCACATTTAGGTATGAGGATTGCACTAATGGGTTTTAATTAGGAGAATGGCATAATCAGATTTGCAGTATATATGTGTGTGCATATGAAATATGTATTTCTTGCTTTGGCAAAGTTGGGAAAATGGAGTATGAATATGATGTGGGCAAAAATAGAGGCAAGTAAATCAATGAATGGATTATTGCAATAGTTCAGGGAGAGACGATGAGATCTTGAGTTAGAGGAAGGAATAATAGAGGGTATGAGAAGGAGACATTTCGATAGCTGAGTAAGAAGTAAAATGGGCAGTGCTTGATTGTCAACTGAATATGCTTTGTCAGGAAAGAGTTTAGGAGGGGGACTGCCATATTAATGGCTTGGATGATTAAGGGCCACTAACCAAGAAGTTGAATTAAAGATGTGAACCAGATCTAGGGGTCGGTGGGCAGTGGTGATTTTATATTTTGATGTAGTAATTTTGTGTTACCTATAAGTTATCCGAGGGTGTAGATCCAGCAAACAGCTGGGTCTGTGAACCTGAAGCATAGAAAAAATTAACAGAGAGAGCTCTAACTAAAACCAGTACTTAAGGAATGGGCGAAGGAAGAGGATCCCCCAGTGCAGCTAAGAAACAGTGGTTAAAGAAGCAGAAGAACCAGAGCCAAGGTAGTAGAGGGATTAAAGGGGAATGCCTATCAGTGTCAAATGCAACAGAAAATCAAGAAATAACTTAAGGGATAGAAAGTGTGCTTTTGTTTGGGTCATATAGAGGTCATTGGTGCTTTAGCAGTTTCAACGTGGAAGTGGGTGGAAAGGCTGTATTTCTGTAGGCTTGAAGAGGAAATCAGAAGTCAAGAAAAGGAGATGAAGAATGTATGACTTTTTCAGTAAGCTTAACTGAGTAGGGAAAGAGAGATTGGTGGATAGACAGGAAGCAGAGTGACTATGCTTATGTTACTTAATACATTCTATTATGCAAATCCAGAGTGATGGACACACATGCCAATATCCTTTATGTTTTTGATAACTATGTTTATAAACCATCCAAATATTCCCTTTAAATTATTATTAAAATGTCAGTCATATGTCAAGCATGCTGCATTGTGAGTTGTCATGACTTAATCAAAATAGTAAATATATCAAAAAATTAGTGAGTCTTAGGCCTGCTATTTCTTAAGTATAAGATAGACAAATGAAATAGAATTTTGTCTTAAGGGTTTCCTCTCAAGTTGGGGAAGGGGAGGACAGTTATACAATCAAATAATTGTAATACTACATGATAAGTGAAACAATTGAAGTGTGGATTTATTCTATTTGGATTAGTGTGGTCAGGGAAGGATTTACAGAGCCTGTAATAGCTAATATGGATTTTGAAAGATGAGTAATTCAGTAGGTGGGCATGTTTGGGGTACTGTTCTCTTGAGAACAGTTACCATGAGGCCCCAATCATCAGGTTGTGCTGGAGCAATTTAAAGCATGTACTCACTGCTGGAGCCTCTGAGTTATGTGTTGTATTTTTCTCTAATTTGGTCTTGAGGTCTCTCTGGAGAGTGGCTATAAACTCTAGCTCTGCACTGATGGGTCTCCAGGGAAGTTGGTCAGGGATGTTTTTAATGTGCCTTTCATGCGATACTTCTTTATCCTGGCGTACAACCTAATGACTGCATGTCCTACTCACAGGAAACTTGCTTATATTGGCAGACGCCCCTGTGGCTCTCCTCCGACTGGTGTCCAGTTTATTCCTACCAAGATAGCCACTCACTAGGATAGTCCTGACCAGTAGGAGAGTTAGGTTTGGGTGTGTCAGTCAGGTGAGAAACAGAGGCTGCAACACAACAAAACACGTGAAATAACAGAAGCGGTGTATTGCTGACAGATCCCAGAGAGAAGAGGGCAGTATAGACAATACATCCCACAGGGCCAACGGGAAGTGGGGAACCGTCTGGGAAATGTATGCTTGTTCAACCAGCAGGTGGGGAGCAAGACAGAGTGAGTGAGGGACCCATGGGCCAGATCCTTTACTGGACTCCAGGGCATTACCCAAGCAGGTTTCCCTTGAGGAGCTCTAATTGGGTTTAGAGCAAGAGGGCACTAGCCCTGTGGAGGCATGCCATACTGAGAGGAGGTCATTGTGGCATATCTGGGCAGTCCACGTGGGGCATAGAGGTCAGTGGGGTGAATCAAGTAGGTTGTATGTAGCTATCCCATGAGGGGTGATCACCAGGAGGCAGTCGTATAAGGTGGATATCTGGATTGACCACCTTAAGGAACTGGGAGGGGTAGGGGACTGGAAACTGTCAAGGGTGACTAAGCCCTGCTTCTGATATGAAGAGGTTAAATTTATATTCACAGTGATGCTAAGGCCACATAAGATCATAGGAGTTCACTGCAGTGTGAGAGTTTGTAGTCGTGTGTGTGGAGTCATGGTTGGGTGGGAATTCACGTGTGTGTGGGTGAGTATGGGTGTATGTGTTTGAAATAGAGAGAGAAAGAAGGCAGGAAATGCTGCATCAGAATCTCTGAAGCATACTTAATTTGGAGAAAAAAGAAAGTCGTGTCTTGTCTTTGGTTTTACCCTTAATACTGTATTTTATTTTTAAATTTGACATAACATGATGGGGTTTTTGTGCCTTTCAAAGTTATCATGGATTTAAAAAGTCTGAGAAACACTTGGCTATTCTGTCTAAGTCATGCATGTTAGGGAGAACAGGTAGGAGAGGCAGGGGGTAGGGAAGATTTGGGAAAATTTCGCATGTGGTATAATTAGGGGATAGTGATTCATTAGATGTGATAATAAAGGAAAGGAGATAAGATAACTAATTTTAGCTCAAGGGATTAAATGGATGTGATAAAATCAAGAAGACAGTTAATTTAGGCACTAAGGCAGGTTTAGATTCAGCATTAGACTTGAGTATCAGTAGCCAAAGAGATCTCTAATTGGAACATCCAGAAGACAGTTGACTGTTCTATCTCAAATTCAGAAGAGACTTAGAAAAGATATACTTATTTGTAAGCAATTACTTTATAATAAAAAAAAATAAGGCAAATGAAATAGCCTAAGGAAAAGGTGGAGAGTTAGAAGGAAAGAATATAAAACAGAAGTATAGAGAATACTTAAACAATGAGCAGAGGACTTAAGTAAATTATGCAAGGTCATGCAAAAATCAACTTGCCTGGGTTCTGGGACTTTCCATGTTTTAGCACTAAAAGTACCAGGTCCTGGGAACCTCCCTCAGACCTGAGCAGACTGGGATGGTTGGTCACACTACAACTGATAAAATTAGAATTTCAAGGTAAAAATCCAGAAACATAATATGATAGCCAGGGAAAAACTATGCTTAGCCAAATAATGTTTGTATTTCTGTGGAAGGTGACATTATCAGGAATGAATGGAATCCAGAAATGCATATGGATCATAGTCCAGTACTGGGGTTGTTTTGTTTTCTTTGTCTTTTGTTTTTGTTGGTGATTGTGTGGTTTTTAAAAAGTGAGAAACAATACACATACCATACAATTCACCTTTTTAAAGTGTACAATTTAGTGATTTTCAAATATTTGTGCAGCCACCATCACTATGTAATTCCAGAACATTTTCATCACCCCCAAAAAGAAATCCCAAATCCTTTAGCTGTCATTACCCCATTTTCCTCAAAACCCAGACCCTGGAAACCACTAATCTACTTTCTGTATCTATGAGCTTGCCTGTTCTGTATATTTCATATAAGTGGAATCATATTATATGTGTCTATTTATGTCTGGCTTTTTTCATTTTGCATAACGTTTTCTAGGTTTATCCATATTGTATCATGTATTGGTACTTTATTCCTTTTATTGTCAAATGGTATTCCATTGTATTGATATACATACCATGATTTGTTTATTCATATGCCAGTTAATGGACATTTTGATTGCTTCTACTTTTTGGCTATTATGAATAATGCTATTAGCATTTAGGTACAAGTTTTTGGGTGAACATGTGCTCTCAATTCTCTAGGAATGAAATTGCTGGGTCATATGGTAACTGTATGTTTAACTCTATGAGGAACAGCCAAACTGTATTTCAAAGTAGCTGCCCTATTTTACATTCCTGCTGGCAACGTAAGAGAATTCCAATTTCCCTAAATTCTTGTTAACACTTGTTATTGTCTGTCTTTTATATTATGGCCATCCTAGTGGGTATGAAGTAGTGTCTTATTGTGATTTTTATTTGTATTTCCCTAATGAATAATGATGTTGACTGTCTTTTCATGTGCTTGTTGGCTATTTCTATATCTTCTTTGAAGAAATGTCAAAACATTCTGCTCTTTTTAATTGAGTTATCTGTCTGTTTATTGTTGAGTTGTAAGAGTTCTTTACATATAGTGAATACCTAATCTGTGTCAGATAAATGATTCACAGTATTTTCTCCTATTTAGTCTTTTCATTTTCTTGATAGTCCCTTTGAAGCACAAGTTTTTAATTTTGATGAAGCCCAATTGATTTGTTTTTATATAGTTACTTGTGGTTTTGGTGTCATATCTAAGATATCATTGTAATATCCAAAGTCACTAAGATTTACTCCTATGTTTTCTTCTAAGAGTTTTATACTTTTAGATCCTATACCTAGGTTTGTGATTCATTTTGAATTAACTTTATGTATGGTGTAAGGTAGGCATCCAATTTCATTCTTTTGCATGTGGATATCCAGTTATCAAAAATTAGTTGACCATAAATATATGTGTTTATGTCTGGTTTTAATTCTATTCTGTTGACCTATATGTCTATTCCTATGCCAGTACCACACATTCAAAAGTCAGTTCTATGTAATTCTTGCACTATTCATGATTTGGGGTTATTGGGTTTCTCTGATTATCTTTACAAAAATTGATAATCTGGTTTTGACACAGTGTTTATTTGTACTTATTTTTATCTTGTTTTGCTATTCACCTGTTTGTAGGTCCTGCAATCAATTAGCAATTTCATTCATTTATTTATCAAATAATGAATTTAGATTCCAGATAAAAAACATCAAGTAATTTAGCCACAGGATTTTGCTTTGCCATTCTTTGTCCTCTCCGCTTCTTCTTTTCTAGAAATTAACTTTCTGTGTGATGATAACCCACGTCCTTGACTAGATCATCTTGAGTACCATCTGTGTTGAGGCTTTGACATGGACATGTTTGTCACACACTCCCTTCCTTTTCCCTTCCTCCCAGCTTCAGATGAGTCAGCCTTGGATTGACGGGGAGGCTGCCATCCACATTTTTCTTTTAATAGGTATACTTTTTCAGATCTCAAGGACATGGCTTTTTTCAGCAATATCAACCTTTGTGAAGACGTAATCATAACATAAGGACTTCTGAGGACCAATATATATGTAACCAGAGTGAATTTAATCATGTAATATGGTAGCTTATATTTAACCTAATTTTAAAAATAGTCAACCTTGAGTGCTAAAAACATAACTCTGGGAAATATATATATATATATATATATATATATATATATATATATAGTCTTTTCCCACAGAATGGGAAATACATATATGATTTCTAATTTATAATCATATATCTAACACTGCAAGTGCATCATGCACCAGATAATAGATTAAACAAAAGGTATGGTTCATAGCTTTATGTCTGTCCACAGTGGTGAATGGCAGAAGTGTCAAGGACAGCATAGAAGAATGGGTAACCCACTGGCAAACTGTCACCAACTCAGACATGCCCCCACCATGAATATAATGATTTGTTTCAAAAGTCTACAAATTCTAGAAACTAGCTCACCTTCCTCTGTCTTTTGGGGTCTTGCCCCTCTGCTACTGCTGAGCCATGTGTTCTTCCCTTCACCTTTAAATCAGCTTTGGATGAGAAGGTAGTGTTAAGGGAAGAGAATTGAATTTCTTCAACTGGTGGAAGAATGTGCGATAGGGGAAGCAATTTACTGCTTTCTTTGCAGTGAGTTGGCTTATTTATTCTCCCTACAACAAGTCTGTGCTTAGTACTGTGTTACCCAGTACTAGGCACCAGGTATGATAAATGAAGCAGAGTCCTTGTCCTTGTAAAACTTAGGGTATGGGAAGAGAAAATCTAAACAACAAACTATAGATGATAAAACTGTTCATTTTTAACAAAGGCCTAAACTGAGTGCAATGATACAGAACTGTACTGGGGAAGCTATTTAGAGAGTGTGCTCGAGGAACGGTCTGAGAGGAGCCGACATTTAAGGAGAAACTTGAAAGATAAGAAATCAGCCTTGTGAAAAGCCAGGGGAAGGGGACTCCAGGCAGAGAGGGTGGTATATGAAGTGGTCCTTATGTGGACAATAGCTCACTTGGGGAATGAAAGGAAGACCAGGGAAAGTAAGTGCGGAGAAAGAGAACAACAGATGAGACAAGCAAGGGCTCCATCTTGGAGGCCTTGCAGGTCTTCAGATATTATGTAAGGCTCACATTGAGAAGCCCTTAAAGCACTTCAAAGAAGGGAGAATCCAATGTAGTGTAGTGAATAGATTATAAGGGGATAAGAGAACTTTCAGGAGACAGCTGTAGTGGTTGAGGCAAACATGATGGTGGTTTGGACTCTGCCGGTTGCAATAGCGGTGGAGTAAGTGGAATTTAGCCATGAGGTTTTGGAAGCAATGAGAGAGAAGAGCAACTTGTGCTGTGCACTGAGGGAAGGAGGCTCCAAATCGTGTGTGATCTCTAATACACTTAATACGTCCACTGTTCACTGAATGTGTAATATATACGATGTACACATTTTCTCATGAAGTCTTAAGCATTCTATTATGCACTTGATTATATCTTAAAAGGCATATAGGATAGAAAACTTTAGAAATCTCAACTGTAGTACTTTAGGTATGTTTGCGTAGAACTTCAAATATTGAAGGCAAAAAATTATGAAAAGTAAAACTGAGTAAAGATTAAAACATTTTTAGGTTTTTTCATTTCAAATAAGTTTGGTTTTATGACTTTTTTCACTCTGATATTCTTTTAGGACAGCTTTAATAATTTTGTAGCTGTTTGAATACCCTAGAGGAAATAAATACTTAAAAATATATACTAGATGAAAATATTATGCCTTTTAAAAAGATATTTATTGAGTAAAATTCATTCAAGAAGAAAGAGAACATGTTTTCATATGCAAAGGATATTTTGCCATATATTTTACCATGAATGAAGGTATTTTTCAGAGACAGGCCTTCTATGTACTATTTTTAGCCACATGTTTATATTAAAATTGTGATGAGTTTTATTTTTTTGCTTAGCTAAAATTTTTTTCATATATATTGAGATATTTCAATGTCACAGCTTATATTTTTATTACCAACTGCAGTAGGGATCAAAATCAGTTTTCTACTGATGTTAGAAAAATAAAAGATCCAACTAAAAAAATGATTTTGCCTTCTAGAATAACGTCAGTACAGCCAGTAACTTGAAAATAGAGAATTCTAGGAACACTGACATTTCCAATTCATGGTTATAATTAGGAAGTGACAGAATTTTTAAAATTTGCGTGGCTTTTATAGTCTTCATTCTTTTTATGTGATTTGCTGGTTTATACAAATCATTCTATGCCAGTTCACAAAGTCTTCCTTTTTCTGCTGTAACTATTTTAATGATAATATTGTGTTCTTCTCTTTCTCAATGCTCAGAGAAGCCGCCTTGTTCAATTTCTTGTCTATTAAAAGGGTTTAACTCTGTAAAAGTAGAACTGCAGTAGTAATATATGCAACAGTTATGTTTTGTGGAACTTGACTAGTCACTAACTACTTTTGCCAGTCATCCCTTATTGACTGAACTAGGTCCTGTGTGATGCTCTGAGCAGTGTCTCTGTTGCTGACACTGATATTAGAGGGCTTTACCCCTTGTGTACTCTCTGTGTTCTCTATTCTGATGAACAGAGGATTTTGAGCCAAATGAAAGTTTTTCTCTTTCTTTATAGAGCCTAAGTCTTGAATCCTCTTCTTTATTAACTTGTTAATTCTACCAGGAATCCTAAAGGTCACTTTACCTTAAGTGTGGGGGGCCAGCCCCAAGTAACCAGTTCAGGGGTTCCCCATCCCTCTAGCTCAGCTGACCCAATCTTAGACAAAATGATTTTTGTCCGTAGGAACAAAGAAATGTTTTTTAAAAGGTGTCCTGAACAAACTAAGGTTGTACAAGCCCAAGCAGTTTTGCATTGAGTTTATTTAGTGGCAGCTTTGCATTAAACCACATGATGGGGCAATAACTTGAGATTTGATGATGTGTGTACTTGGCTTGTATATAGAAGACAAAACATTAAAATATTAGTGGTTTGCCCCAGGGCTATTTAATAGGACAGGGAAAAATACCTGGACTCTAGACCTGAAAATCCATGAGATTTTAGGCATGTACATGACAGCATTGTATGCTCTATAAAGTACTATATAAATATTATTCACATATTCTTACTGAAGTAGAAGTGAATATTCTCTACATTATTCATTATTTCATTCATTTAACAAATATTTACCAAGCCCTTACGGTGTAATCATATTGGCCAACTTGAAAATAATGTATTTTTGGCCAATTCAGTCAAAACCTAGGCTGCATCTTTTCAGCTCATTGTGTTTCATATGGAGAAGAGTGGCGTCAAAAGATATAGGGACACTTTAAAAAAGGATGCATCCTATCTCACACGACCCCATCATGTATCAGATGCTCCCTTCTGTGCCTGAATAGGGAGACTAGGGAATGTGTATTTGGAAAACTTTCCCAAGTGATCCTGACATACTCTCCTAATTTAGAATTACTGATATGTACCACTGATATGCTCAGGAAAAATGAAAATTAGCTGGGATGGGTCATAATTTTATAAGCCAAAATTAATGTGAATATCACAGAATTGGACCCCTTTTTTGAAACTCATGTACAGAGGATGCAAATGGAAATAAGTATTGGCAATATTATTATTAGAAAGTTGCTGTGCCTCAAGACTCAGCCTGGTTACTCTGTGAATCACTGCTATTTCCTCTGCTCTTCTACAGAGTCATTTGTCCAGGATGAGAACGGTCTGCCTGTGCCAAGAAAATAGATGGTTGTTGTGCAAAAACAGGAAGCTTATAGCCAAAGGAGAATCTGTACCCACTGGCTACTTCTGCACTGGTATTAGAAGGAAGGTATTAAATATAATAATAAAAAAGAGATCATGCCTAGGACCTTGGGCAAAGTGTGCAGTGAATTACTGTTTATTTAGTGAGAAATGATAATGGTGGAGAAAATGAATGTACTCATCTATTATGTATGTAACAAATATTAAACATTATGAATGTGGGTAAAAGTTCAGAAGTGAGAAAGAAGCAGTCAGGCAAACGGGGCATTAAATATATAGTCTGCTTTGAGATGCATATTTGGCAAAAGAATTGGAGGAATACAATCCCGTAAAAGGTGGCTGGGGTCAGTTTATGAATATCCTTGAAGTGCAGCTCAGAAACTAGTTTTCCTCTGAAGGAAGACAGGAAAGTATCAGAACAAGGAGCTACCTGGGTGAGAGGGATGCTTCAGGATAATGAATTTGTCAGAGTGCGCATGATGGATGTGAACAGGGCATTCCTGTAGAGAAAGAGACCAATTAGAAGATGATTAAAATAGATCAGATATGGTTAATAAAAATAAGAATAATGACAATGGTTACAGAAAAAAATGGACGACAGAGACACCTGGAAGGAGACACTAGCAGGCCTTGGTGACAAATGAATGTAGTTGTGAAGGGAATAAGGAAGAGGAAAGAAAAACATTTCCTGAGAGTTTGAGCCTGGGAATTACCTTAGGAAAGTTAATGAAAAATAAGGAATGGAAAGGCATGTAGTTCTAAGGAATTGCATTCCCTAAAACGTGTAGTTCTTTTCTGATTCCTTAGAGAGATCCACAGGTAGGAAGATTCTGTGGCATAACAAAGAGAACCATTCCATATGGGAGCATCAAAAATGAAAAGAGCACACATCTACATTTTCAAAACCTCTCACCCACCTAAGTTATGCATAAGATTAAAGCAGAAGAGTGTCAAATTTTAGCTTTTTGCTGATTTCTGTATCAACTCTGTTAATGATAACTGCAGTTAAATACTATTTTCCTTTAGGCACTTCATGTGCATTTAACCCTCACAAGTCTATGTAAAATACTATTACTATCTCCATTTTAAATTTGAGGAAACTGAGGCACAGAGAAGTAAATTACTTGCCCATGTACACATACTCACTAATACCCAGTACTTATACCCACTGAATGCTGGTAATTCAAGTAAGGATCCACTGACAGCTCTTTCTTTGCCCAATCCTGAGCTAGGGTCTGCAGGGGTTAGAAGACAAGAATGCCATAGTGTTCTTGATTCAAATAATTAATTCTAGTATGGTAAACATAATATATAATCAGCAAATAGGTCATATTCTTTGTAATATTCAACTCAAGTTAGAACAGATTCATGGAGAAGATGAAATTTATTAGAGATTGTACAGAATTTATATCCTTAATGTTTTCCATCTAAGTTTCCTTATGTATAAATCAAGCAAGCTCTTAGTTGTTTGGCTTGGAGAAGGGGGGGGTTAATGTTTAATCCTGCAATGCTTTCAAAGAGGACCAGCAGTAAATTATATGCTGCCTTGGGACATGTTTTCTCTGGTTGTCTTTCAAAGAAAAGTTGATTTTCAAAGAAAAATCGTTCACTTTTTCATTTCTTTTGTCTTGTCTCCCCACCTGCAGTGCTCACCTCTTGAAGAAAGAGGCTGTATTATATGAAAGTCTTTGGTGTGTATAATGCATAATATTATGCTATACCATTGGAACTTGATATAAATTGCTTTCTTTTGGTTTGAACTATGATATGGTTTGATTTAAATGAGTGCCAATTGACAAGTGATTTTAAGATGAAATCACTTCTCTCTCTTATTGATAATGGGAAATTGAGCTGCTAAACAGTAAGTAGTAGAGAATATGGAGGATCAGGAAGGAAAATAAAGGCCACTTCCATTTTGTCCCTTTGATTCTTCTACCTCTGCATTTCCATGCAATGCCAAGGAGCTGTTTCCACCTTCTATTATCCTTTGAAGTATTAAAAGTGTTAAAATACTTGGACTGGTCCTTCGCAGTGCCATTTACTACAAGACCTTGCCATTTACTCAGATGATAATCTTGGGCCATGTTTATGAGAAATGTTCAGGCTAGGAAAAAAGTGACTTTGAGTTATATTTCAATGTGTGTGTGGCTGTATGTATGAATATAAAATTTAGGGTTTTTTCAATTAAGATTAAAGAGAATTTCATTTTTAACTTTCCACAAAGTGAGATCTCATGCTGTACTTTCTACAGCACCCAACACAATACTTTGTGTAGGACACAAGGGTGCTCAAATATTATTTTGTTTGGTCTGAATAAAAACTGAACTGAGCTCAGAATCTCCTTCTGCATCACACGCCAACAAATACAAGCACAATCGCACACATGCATCCTTCTTCACCTTCTCTCTTCTTTTTATGACATTTCCATTCTTCCAATCAGTCATCCAGATGGGAAACCCCTGAGTCATTTTCAACTGCTCACTTCCTGTGTTCCGTACATGTAATAGTCACTATGTCCTATCAGGTCTAATTCTGAATCGTCTCTCACATCTGCTCCTTCTGTCAATTCTCACTGCCATCCTCACATTTTGGGCTCTCCTTTTTGCATAGAGTTGGATACCAATTTACCTTGGTGGTCTCCTACTCTTTTGTCAGTCTAATTCATTCCACCCAGCTTTGGTCAAAGCAGCTGCCCTCTCAGAGGCCTTCGGGCCCAATGGCCCATGCATAAGGTACAAACCTCCACACTGTCCAGCACCCGGCTCTCTTATCCCCCACAGTGCCTTCCCTGGTCACATGTTTTACAAAACTACATTATTGCCTACTTGTCAAAGATATCCTCCACTCCTTTTTTCACCCTGAGCTTTTACCCCTACTTGTTCTGGTATCTAATTTTCTCACCCACCGTACCTTCTCTACCAGTTATAATCCTACCCATGGTTCAAGTCTCTGCTCGAATGCAGTTTCCTCTAAAACTTACCTGACCAAGCACCCCACCAGAATTTCTTCTTCACTCGGCTTTGGTTGCACCTGTCTTACCTAGGACACACATCATGTTTCACCTCTTATTTGTGTGTGTCTTAGATATGTGAGTTTATGGGTTCCATTTTAGTTCTTTATTATTATATTATATTTTCGTAATTCTTGTAGAAGAGGGTCAATAGTTCTTAAGTGGGATTGGATACCAAAATGCTCATACTGTTGTTTTCACAATCTGTCTCTCATCTCTATCTCTCATTTAAATATTAAGTTTAGAGATTACGTTATGTAGGCCAGTATTGTATAACCAGAACAAAAGAGCTTCTGTTGTTATTGACATAAACTTTATTCTTTTTTTTTTCTTTCAACACTGACATAGGGATTGTGATTTGTTTTTTTCTTTTGAGAATTTCAAATTTTACAACCAGCCTAGACAATTCTCAGTTAAAAGTAAATAAGTCATTGGAAATGGTTACCAGAAGACTGACGTTGCAGAACATACAATAAGAAAAATGACCACTTGCCATGCACTTTGTGTTTTCTTCCCAGACTGTTCGGAATGTTCAGATGTGGCCAAAGGGACTGGTTTATGTTTTTTTCCTGCACAAATTTTATGCCTACTAATTAAACAAAACTTAGAGAAAATAAATTATGCATAAATTTTAAGTATAAATTTGAAAAAGGTACTTACATAGCAAGCCATCGTGTTTAAAATATTCTTTCTTAAGTCCCATTTTTGTATTACTGTCTGACTAAAAAATATATTTTGGTTTGCTGTTACCTATCTGATTAAGTCTAAAATCCAATGTCTGTATTTCATGGCATGCCTGCCTCTTTATTAATTTCTGTTATGTGATTCTCACAGGTTTTTGCATGCTTTTGATAATAGGCCTAACCCATAAAAGATGTTAAGTTTACTTACTGATTGATTATAAATTGATTTATAATCAGTGATAAGTATAGTTAGTTATTTCAACAGCTATAACCAGAATTATTAGAGACAAGGAGACTGTATTTTTGATATGATATTGGATTTCTGCAATATGTCTTTATCTCAATTTCAGAAGAAGGCAAAAGGGCTTAAAAACATCTCTCTTTTCTGAAACACTAAGTAATCTTTGGATGAAATAGAGGGAGACACAGAAAGGGAGGTAAAGGCTGTAGACATGCCCAGAGGGACTCACAGCTAGTTTTAAGATGATGATCTCTGAAGGAACAGGAAAGAAAGAAAGGAAGAAAAACTGTACTGCCAGAGTTACACCGTAAGAAATAAGGGTCTGTCTCTACCTTTTACAAAAGCAGCGAATGCACAAGCTCTTGGAAAAATGTGGAAACCACAGTAATACTAAGATTTTTATCTCACAATTTATGGTTTATAAGCCCTTGCCACATTGAATCTCAGTTAATTTTATCCCCAGAAGAGAAGACATTATTATTTTATACATTTTTGCTTTGAGAAAACTAATGCTTAAACTAGTTAGTTACCAGTAAATGATGGGGTTATTCCTCAGGCCTCTGACTCCAATTGCTCCTTTTATTTCATTGCATAGGGGCAAGCAGGGCACTCTAAATTGAAGTGGTAAACCTTCATATCTATCTGTCTATCTATCTATTATCTATTGTCTTCTATCATCATCATTATTGTCTATCCATCTACCATCTATCTATCCATCTATCCATATATACGCTGATGAAGGTTGTGTAAAAGGAATATCCAAAACCCCCCTTGCCCTATTCGTCTGCTCTCCCACCTTCTCTCTCCTTCACACAAACACTTCATACTCCACTAACACAATCTTATAGTTCACCAACACGCAATGGTGTTCACAAGACAGCCCCTACTAGCTTGGGAAAGTCAGCTGTTAAATTTTCAAAAATTTTCCAAGCTGGTTGTTTAAACAGAGTTATTATTAAAAGTTAAATTATGTAAACTTAAAATTAGATAAATTGTGTTATAATAAAGGTCATAAATACTCCAAACTCACCACTTCCTAATTATTTTGCTAAATGTTACTTTCTGTACTCTTGAGTTACTCACATCCATTATATATTATCAATATATCTGCATAATGGAAATATTACATTGCACATCTTTTACCGACTTCATGTAAAGTGGCATTGCATTTATAGTTTGAAATCCGCCCTGGTAGGAGTATTTACACCATGGAAATTGACAAACTCTATAAATCAGTGATTAGCACTTGCCTTTTTTTCTTTTCTTTTTTCTCTTTTTTTTTTTCTCCAGAAAAATAGTTGTTGCAGCACACCACTGCAAACACACTCTGTTGATTCTCTCCTTCCTGTCTTTGCGAATGCTGTCTCCTCTACTTGGAATACCCTTCATGCTGTCTGACACACACATGTATATGCATGGACACACACATACACACACACACACACACTCACCTAATCTACCTAATAATCTCCTCTTAATCACTTTAACTGGTATCGTTCCTTTACAAAGATTGCTTAGGGCTCCCAGGCAGGCTTAATCTCTCTACTTTATAGTAGCTCTATAATTCGAATACATTTACTTTAGCTTATGTCATTATTTATTACACTTAGGATAACTAGATTTAGCAAATAAAAATACCAGATCCTTAGTTAAATTTAAATTTCAGATAAATAGTTAATATTTTTTAGTAAAAGTGTGTCCTATTCAATATTGGGGCATAATTTAAGTATACTAATGTTAATACATATACTATTTTTATATATTAACATATGTATTAGCTATATTACTAATATGTATACAGGTATTACTAATACATAATACTGGTAAAAATTATGTGCTGTACATCAGAAATTCAAATTTATCTGGATGCCCTATATTTTATCTGGTAACCCTAACTACTTTGGCTATTTTTTTTCTTAATGCTTCATCTTTCTTGTACAAATGTATCAGGTCTTTTTGTCATGGTGCCCCCAGTATTTAGCACAAAGAATGACTCATAATAGGAAGTTTGTTTGTTTGTTTTAATAATATCTAAACTATTATCCTATCTTATTTCCCATCTAAACTGTAACATTACTAAAGGTTTCTGTTGGATGAAATCTGGAAACGCTTATATGGAATTTGAAATGACTTAAGATTTGTGTTTTATAAAGGTAACTCTAGGTGCTAAGAGAAATGGTTTAGAAAGTGGAGATGGTGGAATTAGAGCAATCCGCTAGAAGGCTAAGGCAGTAGATTACACGAGTGATGACAATATGTGAATCAAGAAACTTATAATGTCTCATGATAGGGAAGAGAGCGTGGATATGGATAAAAATCTGGAGAGAGAACAACTAGACATGATCACTGGATACAGATGCTGAAAGACGAGAAAATAGAAATAACTCTGATGTTTCTTATTTGGGCAGTGGAGTTGATGGCACTGTAAACTGAGAGAGAAATAAAAGATGTGCAGCAGATAAGAAGCAGTAAAAATAATTAAGGAATTCAGTTTGGGAAATACTAAGTTCAATGTGCTGTGTCCAGGCATGACATGAAAAATATTTAGCCACTGGTACAATATGGGCACTGGTAATGAGAACGAGATCCCGATCAGTGGGAATGGGAAATAGTCATAAGCAATCTAACGAGGGTTCTGCTGTGTGTGAGAATTTTTTCAACTCAGTGAAGATATCCAACAGGGAATCATAACTGTGGGTCCGCAACGCTAGAGAGAATTTGGGTCTGGAAATTTTGGGGTCCTTGGCTCAAAGGTGATATTGATGTTCTGAGAGTAGATGGTAGGGTTTACAGAGTGTTTGGAGGAGGGTAAATAATGGACCTGTAGAGAATATTAATATTTACAGGATGGACAGAGAAGTAAAAATAGTAAAAGAGAAACATGCAAAGTGCTTTGATTTTGTGTATGGTGGAGGTGATGGATTATCTTGCTTCCACTTCAAGTTCCACATTTTTCCTGATGGAACAATTGTTATGCTAGAACTGATGTTATAAAAACCTAGGGGCTTCTGTAAAATGTCGTCTTAGTTCAGGCTGCTATAACAAAAATACTTTAGACTGGGTTGCTTAAAAAAAACTAAACATTTATTTCTCACAGTTCTGGAGGCTGGAAGTCTGGGACCAGAGTGCCAGCATGGTCGAGTTCTGGTGAGGGCCCTCTCTCTGGTTTACACATGGCTACTTTCTTGTGGTGTCCTCACGTGGCTGGGAGCAGGGACAGAGGAAGCAAGCTCTTTTGTGTCTCTTCTTATAAGGGCACTATTCCCAGTCACGAAAGCTTCACCCTCATGACCTAATTATCTCTCAAAGGCCCCACCTCCCAATACCATCACATTGGGGATTAGATTTCAACATTTGAATTTTGGGAAGCATAAGCATTCAGTCCACAGCAAACACCAAGTACCACAGGGATTTAGAAGCTTGAAATTTTGTGCTATGGTAAGACCACCCATTGCTTGGACTTATTTGTTGACTGGGGATACAGAGTACCATTATCACTAGAGGAGGTTCTGATAGGACTGAAAACAAAGATATTCAGACAGAGAGGAAAGTGGACTTATTAGTCAGAGGTTCAAAGTTGATTGGCTGAGGAACCTTTCTGGCTTCAGTATGTGAGAAGAAAGAGCTGGAAATAGGAAGTTGCCTGCGGTGTATCATTGATTGTGTCCTTAGAGGGCTTTTCCTGTTGTTATATTTCTCAAACTTGATAATAGCAGCAATTTTGAGTTGATGAGGAAACATTTGCGTCTGAACAGTGAGAGTTGTTCTAGTTCTGTTACTCAAGAAGTTTCTGAGGAAACAGAGACTGCCAAAGTCCATATGGTCTGAAAAAGAACACCATGCTCAAATATGTGTGGGTCAGCAGACCGCTGGAGTTTTTTGTTTTTCCTTCCAATTCTGAAATACTGCTTAATCATTTGTCCCATTATTGCAAATGTTACAATAATAATTATAAATGGTTCTTTGCTTCCTATAGCAGCAAA
>RJWJ010004424.1:23793-76265 GCA_004363605.1 Indri indri
GAATTTTTTTTTTTTTTTTTTTTTTGGAATTCAACTGTGTATACTCATTGACCTAATAATCCTATTTCTGAGACTATTTTGGACAGAAATAAGATGACAGTAATAATGTATGGGAAATGTATTGGGAAAACTTGAATGCCTACCCATAGGAAAATGGCTAAATAAATTATGGTATTGCCCTGATATGGAATTCTTTTGATCCATTGCAGCTATTGAAAAGAATCAAACATCTTCACCTATTCAATGGATGAACCTAGAGAGTTGTTGAAATAAATAAACTATAGCATTGTGACCAGCCCACAGCAAACTTATAATAAAGATTAAAGATTAGTCATTTTAACTGCTATCGGCTATTATATTTGTTACTAGAAAACATTCACAATAGACTTTTAAGTAAATAAAGTAATTTCTATGTTACCATATAGATGGGGAGTACAGTACAATAATGTCATATATATGCGCCTAAGCAGGACTGATTCAAATTATTAAACAATTATTAAACAACTCATAAAGCACAGATACAAGCCTAGCAAAAGGTACCCTGGAACTGAGCAGCTGAATTGCCAACACCGGTTTGTAACCATCTCAATAAAAGCCCAGTACCAAAGAGTATATATATAAGCAATGGAATAAATATGGAAGTATACACACACCATTGTCAACAGTGGTGCATTATATATGTGAGACTAGGGAGGAGAAGGAGACCATTCTACTTGAACACCACTCTTGCTTGAACTGCTACGATAATCATTTATTACTTTGTAGTTAAAATGACTGAAATTAAAAATAATGGTTCTCTTGAACAGTGATGAGCATGTAATAGGTGCTCAGTATTTGGTAACTGTTATTGTCATCATTATCACTGCCTCAAGTTCCATGAACTCCAGCAATTTCCCCTAACAACATCTACCCCGTTCTTTGGAATGAAATGCTGATATGTTCAGCTAATTTACAGCACATTTAATTGCATGAGTGAGGCTTCATTCACTATGGCGTTGCCTGCATCGAAGTTTTGTTTTGCTCTAAGAGCATGTTTTCTTTTAAGGTGAAGTCACATTTTGTACTTAATTTGTTTCATCTAATGGCATCAGAAACATTAATTACAAACAAAATGCTTGCAGACAATTACAACCAATTTATTCCAAATGGATAAGAATTTATGAGCTATAGGTTCTTGATCACATTTGGTGGTAATCATTGATCGACTGATTCATTCAGTACATGTATGTTGAGCATCTGCTGTGTACTGGGGACTGTGCTAGGTAACAGGAATACAATAGTGAACAGGAAACATAAGGGCCTTCCTATCATGGAATTATCTTCAAGTAGTAGTGACATCCAAATAAACCTATATAAATATATATCAGTAAACATATAAATAATTGGAGATTGCAACGAAAGGTAGGAATTAAAGGAGTAGGTGCAATGCTAGAGAATACCAGAGGCCTACTTTAGCGGTGGCCTCTAAGAGAGACCTGGGAGCTAAAAACACGAAGAGAAGCAGTCCATGAAAATCTGGGATGTGAGTGTCCCTGGCAGGAGGGGCAGCAAGCTCTGAGATCAGAAGGCACATGTCCCTGGAGCACTTTGTGTGAGGGTTAGAGTGGCCTGAGGTAAGGCTAGAGGAGCAGGATTAGGCCAGGTCATACAAGGCAAGCAAGGACTGAGTTTTATTCCAAGTTTGATAGTGATATTCTCAAATAAAATCATCTATTAATAATATCAGATCACAGTCTTATAAGACTTCATGAAAGGTACTTTAAAACAATTAAGATAACAGAATGCTATCATATCTTAGAAAGGATATCTAAGAATGCTTTAAAATGTATTTCTGGTATATTAGATTTTGCTCTTAAATGATATTTAAAAAGCCAAACTGAATACAGAAAGACCAATGGATCTTTTAAAAGGTCAAAATTACCAACCTGAACTGTATTCTATTTATTTTATCTAGGACTTCCTTCTCTAAGCCATGCTGAAAAGAATATAGTAACTGCTTTATTTTTATAAATTCCTTCCTTTAAAATTGCAGACTTTATTTTTGAAATTGCCTCAAGACTATATGAGTCACTTGTCTTTTTAATTAAAAAAAAAACCTTAAAATTTTTAACAACATTGTATGTTAGTTTCCCCAGAACATCTGAATGTGTTTTTAAAAATGCCTGATGCTGTACTGTTTACCATCTACTTGAGCATATCCTTTTTCAGTAGTGCATACTAAAATCCACATCCCATATATATTTTTAGGTCATACAAATGATTGTATCTTTAACCAATATTCCCAAAGTTGAGTATAGTTTATTTAGTATTCACTTTTACTCATTGAACATAAGCATGTGCTGTGTACTAGGTTAAATCACTAAGTTAAATATTGTGGAGGATATCAGACCCCTTCCCTGCCTTCAAGGATATTCAGGTTAGCAGCAGAATTTCAGTCTCGTACTCAAATGAAAAGTAGAGTTCATTATCTGTTACATCAAAAGGGACAATTAAAGTACTGTATCTTAGTGAAATCATAGATTGAGTGGAAGGTACAAATAAATCATAATGGGATTTTATAAAATGAAGAAATTACTGTTAGCCACTAAAACACATACAAGTTATGTTAAGCCTTAAAATTATATAAAATAGAGATGTCAGGATTTTAGAGCTAAAGGGGCTTAAAGGATCATACAACCCAGCCCCACCCTTGCTTGAAACGTAATGACACTGAGGTACAGAAAGATCTGATTAGAACACTTGCCAGTGGTACCCAGGGAATTTGCGGTAAAACCTGGTGGTTTCCCTGACTGGCTGAAGTCCTTGCTTCCACCGTAGTGGGGCCATTGGTGCCAGTTTGCACCAGGAATGTTATGCATGACAACCAAGGCTAATCCAGAGAATATGCTTTTGTCTTTTTTTTATTTTCAAATCATCACATTTTATTTTCAGAGGACTGCTAATTAGAATTTAAATGAACAAATGCATTTTAATCAGATTCTTTTTATCTGAACACTCAGAAGACTGTTAAGGAGAAATGGGACTTCATAAAATCGGTTGAGATGTTGATCAGTTATAGGTAAAGCTGCTTCTTGATGTTCAGGTAGTTACAACACCAGAGTGCTCTGTTAAGAGGTTTTTTAAAGAGTCAATCCCCAACATTTTAAAAAAGAAGACTGTTTGCCTGCGGGTCTCAGATATTAACTTGCCACTAGGTCTCTCAAGGCCTCTCTGTTCTGTGACTTTATGTAAATTTTGTTTTATTTATTTTCAACACTATGAGGAGAGGGAAAGCTCCGGGTGGAATCTGTGCTGACGTCTGTTTGTTCTCATGCCCAAAGTTCATGACACGCGGAATAGGGACATGACCAGGAGCATTGCTATTTTGGTGTGATTGGCGTCTTGACTTCTTGTTGAGTATTTTTTAGATGGGAAGACTTCCTGGGCAGAAATCAATCACAGAGTAAAAGGTCTCTGTTTCTTCTTCCTGTCTTTGATACATAAGGACAAAACAACCACAAACATGAGAACAAAACAACAACGAACCTGCTGAATGTGTCCACTGCAGCTTCTAAACAGTGAAAGTTCTACGTAAAGATGCAGGTTAAACTTATATAAACAATTGTTATTCTTTTCCAGGTTTGTAATTATTTTCAACTTACAAAGTTTATATAGTTTGGTACGTAGGGAATTCTGTCTACATTTTCATATAATGGTGGGCTGGATATTTTCTTACGATTTTAAAGATTGGATTTCTTTCAGAAATTATGGCTCAGGTGTGCACATGTTATATATTTATTTCTATTAAATAGTGACAAATTGAAGATATTTTACACTGTCATTGATTGAATGAACAATGTTCAAACAATTGTGGTAGACAACATTTTCATTGTGATTTTTAGAAGTGCTTTGTTTCCTAAAAATAGGCCTTCAAGTGACTACGATTCAAGAGCATTAAACTGTAAGTCAGTGAGAGTGAAGAACAGTCCGTGATGGTTATAGTTTATTTTATCAAGACAGCTTGTAGGAGATAGCAATAGGAATTCCCCCAGATACTTTTATTTATTTTTATCTCACTTGTCATTTTCAGTATGGAGAATTTATGTGGGGAATTTAATGTTATTACTTTAACATCGATCTTCAGAAAGATAAACCAAAATCATTTGGGGGTTGGCAAAACATTTTATAGAAAAAAAGAGAAAATATTTCCAGCAAATACATGTAGTAGAAATTCCCTTTGCTTCTCTACATTACCATATGTTGATAGGCCAACGGTTGTAAATCAGTAGTTCAAATAATTGCATTGAAACTACTGGATAAATAATCATCGGAAAGATAAATGTACTAATAGAAGATATCAGCCCTCAAGAAACATAAAATATAAGACAGAGCATTTATTGTTAGAAAATATTTTAATAGCATTCTTTGACAAGTCATTTTGATAATATAATGGGGACATTTTGTCATGCCCTAAATAAATAGTTTTTTAATTGTCCAAGAAATGGGTTTAACAGATACCCTCATTCACTCACTGAGTCTCACTCCATTTCTGAGCCTTCTCCAAATGGTATTCTTTAGACTTTGGTGACTCCTAAGGCTCCACTGTGCCATCATAACCACCCAAAAGAACTTGTCAATGTCACCAACTATTTTTTGGAATAAAGGAAAAAATAAACTGGAATTGACAGTTCCAGTTTTGCCAGTGGAATGAAGATTGTATTTTACACACATTTAAATGATATATTATAATTTCTCCCTTAAAGTATGCTTATTGCCTTGTATGCTTCTTTTTTCAAAGCTGAACCATCATACTTACTGCCCAGGGAAGGAAAAGGTGGGTACACTGCCTAGAACAAAACTGCCATTGTTCTGCTCTTGCATCTCAAAGCTTACACTTTCGTTATAGTTTACAGGAAAAAAAATGAAATATAGCCTTTGTTAGAAAGAAATAAATTTTCTGAATTATGTTACATCCATTAACATATCAAGAAATAGGCTAGGATTACACAGTTTACTCCGTAGTATAGATCTCTGCCTGTCATAGAGGGTGAGCCATATTTCTCAGGGAAGAAAAGCCATGTGATACAGAAGAGGCCCATTGAGCCATCTTTGAAAGACTAAGCCCATACTTAAAAGGCACTGTTGAAAACTGAAAGAAAATCATTTAATTTATTGAATTTCCAAATTTTAGGTTAATTCCTCAACCATTTCTTCCTCAGTCATACTCCTGAGGATGAGTATTAAATTATAAACCACTGTCTTCTCTTACATAAGTAAGTAATGTAAGTAAGCAACCCTGTCTTTGATTGTAAATTTTTTTCCACCTGTAATATGGTATATGTGTGAGTGTGTGTCCATGAGTGTGTATGTGTGAATGTGTGTGTGTCTGTGCTGCTGCCTTCCACATTAGTTTGCATTAGGGCTGCCATAATAAAATACTATAGACTGGGTGGCTTAAACAACATAGATTTATTTTCTAACAGTTTTTGAGGCTGGAAGTCTAAGATCAGGGTGCCAGCATGGTCAGTTTCTGTTGAGGGCTCTCCTCCTGGCCTGTAAATGGTTGCCATCTTGTTATTTCCTCACATGCATTGGGGTGTGTATGAGAAGAAAGAGAGCTTGAGCTCTCTGGTGTCTCTTCTTATAAAGACCAAAGCTATGGGATCAGGGCCCCACACTTATGACCTCATTTAACCTTCATTACTTCCTTAGAGGGCCCATCGGAAAATATAGCCACCCAGGAGGTTAGGACGTCATCATATAAAATTTGGACCAACTCAAACATTCAGTCTATAGCACCATCAAACCTAAAATTTTGTTTTCAACATATACTATGATATTAAGTCAATCCTATCTTTGGACAGTCAGATTGGGTATGAATAGCATCTAACTTAAAAACCATATGAAAATATTAAAACTTTGTCTTCCAAGTAATGCTAAGTGCTTATGTTTTAGCCCTTTAAGCTCTGTACCTTCATTATTATGTTTTTCAGATTTACACCTTGCAGAATTAAATTTAGAATAGCTTAAGATAAATTTTAATGGAGGGATTCAGGGGTAGCTCAAGAAGTACCATTAGGACCTGAAGCTTTCTTTCATAATCTATGCTTTATTCTTTTTCTTCTTTTTCTTTTTATTCTTTATTCTATTTCTTTCTGTTTTCTCATTTATGTAGATGCAGAAAATGGCAAACTTATCCATGATCCCACACTATCTCCCAGCCATGGTGCCACTGATCACTTGGCTGATATTTGGTGTCCTTGTACAGAGGGACTGGGAGGGGCCCAGCTTGGCACAAACCTCTGCAGGGAAAAAGATGAAATAAAACAGGCCAAGACAACCTTGGAGACCCACCATACTGTCGGAGGGACAATTCTCTGGGAAAAAAAGGGGTGTTACTGCAAAGCTACTTTATAATCTGTCCATTAAAATTGCACTGGATTTGATTAATGATATAAAGTTCAAATTAATAATGAAATTAATTTATAGATCTTATAATTAGTAGGTAATAACTAAATGCTCTGTAATCATAAATAAAGTTCGCATATGGAATGACAGATCAGTTTTCATCAGTGTGGTTTTATTGGAATTTTAAATTTGTTTTGATAAATCACTTTCTCCTTAGAGCAATAACAACATTTTGTCTGAAACATTTCTTAATGACTGCTCTGCACAGAATGTATAATATTGAAGTAAATTAATTACTTTTGAAGGAAGGCAAAGTTCAGTTACATATAATTTTAGAGAAGAGATAAAATAAACTTCTTCATATTAACGAGGAATCCTATTACCTGCCCCTAAAATGATTATACCTTGACATGAGCTTTCAAATTTAGCTTCATTTTAGAATAATAGAATATAGAAATAAAGATAATATATTTATAAGCTAGATGATACATCCAGCAAGGTTTCTTTGAAGAGAGACTCAAAATTCCTAGTTATAAAAAGCAAGCCAACTAAAATTCAAAAGGAATGCAAAAGCCATAAAATAAAATAGCCATTTAAAATATTTAATGAAGTGTGAACAAAACTCATGTGCTTTAAATGGTTGTCCCTTCCATTAATTTCTTCTCTAAAGCCTAAATAATTAGGCTGGAATGTTAAAATCATTGCAAAACTTAAATAGCACTTTGGGGAATGAGGTGTTTTGAAGGAGGTGTTATTGCATAAGAACTGCAACCGTGAAAATAATTTTATCTCATCACAAAAAGCAAGGTGTGTTTTCTATGTAGGGTGGTGACAAGAGAAGAGGAAAATTGTAATATAGTTATGGGCAGCAAGCACTCTTACGTGAATATACATGTTCTTATAAAAGAAGCTGGCTAATGTAGGCCCTTATTTTAGAAACTCGGAATTTTTAAAATGTGAAATCAATGTTGATAGGAAGTCAAAATGGGTAAAACATACCTAAGTGGCTTTTTTAAAAAAACCTGTCTCTGTGGTTACTACTGTGCCATTCTATTCCAGAGAAGAACAAGTAAACTGGCTTGCTCTTGTTAGAATCTTTAAATAGTAGAATGATATACAAGTATGTAGGAATTGAAAGAAGATATCATTTGTTCGTGTCCAGAACAACCAGTGAAAATATGACCTCTGAAGTGTTTAATGATTACTGGTACGGTTTAGAGAGGCTGCTCTCAGAGGAGAATCAGCTGGTCTCTGGACCTCCCTTTTCAACTTGGTGTTATGCTTAAAATGCACTTTATCATTTAGAAACATTCACCTACATTATGTAGATTTTTAATATTTTTCTTTTTCTTTTTTTTTCTTTTTTTTTTTTTGAGACAGGGTCTCACTCTGTTGCCCTGGGTAGAGTACAGTGGCATCATCATAGCTCACAGCAACCTCAAACTCCTGGGCTCAAGCGATCCTCCTGCCTCAGCCTCCGGAGCAGCTGTGACTACAGGCGCATGCCACCTGGCTAATTTTTCTATTTTATTGTAGGGACAGGGTCTTGCTTGTGCTCAGGCTGGTCTCTAACTCCTGGCCTCAAGTGATTCTCCCACCTCAGCCTCCCAAAGTGCTAAGATTACAGGCATGAGCCATGGTGCCCAGCCTATATTTGTTTCTTAAATTTAGAATATTTATTGCATTAGGCTTCAGAGGTCTCTCCACTTATTTAATACTGCCATGGATGTGTTCATGGGTGGCTGTCTTCTCCCCTCTTCAGTTTTCTATTTAGGTCCCTTACTCAGAAGTAGTTTTCCTTGTGCTTTCATCTAGACCAGCACTCTCTCACTCTTCCTCCCTTTGCTGTCTTCTTTCTGGAGCACATTAACAATTTCACTAAATCCTGTATCTAATTGTTTCTGGCCTGTCTCCTCCATTAGGAGGTAAACCCTAAGAGAGCAGGAAACTTTGTTCTTTTCCTTGCTCCCTCCTTAATACCTAGAATAATGCCTAGTGAATGGTCATTGCTCAATAAATTTTTGCTGAAGGAAAGGCTAAATGAGTAAATCCATATCCCCATTGATTTGAAATTCAACATTTATCACATATCTATCTGTATATTGATAATTTTTTGAGTCTCTTTTCATTTCAGGTCAATCTTCTACTTGTACCCTATTGTTTTAAGTACTATAGCTTTAAAATATACTTTCATATTTAAAAAAGCAAATAGCTCCTCATTTATGTACTGTTTCAAGTATATTATATCTTATATTTATTTCTCTAGGACGAGCTTTAGAATAATTCTGTGAGATTCCAGTGACCCTCCCATTCATTAGGTTAATGCTAAATTCCAGATCAAGACTATCATTTCACTATTCTTACTTATTTTTATGTCTGTTGAATTAGTTTTGTGGTTCATTTTTTAACGGGGCCTTCATAATTCAAGTTAGGATTTTTGTGATTTTTTTTTCTACTTTTAATTAGGATCCTTTTTATAGTATTTTTCTCTGTAGGGATCTTTTAATTTTTCTATATATTATAACTGATCACCTAATCAAAATCTAATTTCAATATATAATTTCATTTTCATTTGTTATTCTTTCAAGGCAGATAATCATACCAAATGTTAGTAACTTTATTTCTTCTTTCTTAAGTTTTAGATTTTTTTATTTCATTTTCTTATTGAAATACATTGGAAAAGAATCCCAGAACAATCCTAAATAATAATGATGATGTTAATTATCCTTGTGTTGTTCCTGACTTGAATGAGAATGCTACTAGTGCTACCAATATTCATAGCTCTGGCTATTAGTTGATGAGATGGACAAAGAGATACACAAATATTCAGACAAAGATATGGATATGAGTATCTTTTGTTCTATAAATTATGTGTTCTCTGCTACCTTTGTTAAGTTTTCCTATCAGAATTTTGCTCATTCTGTAAAATAAATTGGTGAGAATCCTAACCTGTTGGATGGTTTTAATAGTGTATAAACATTATAACAGCTTGAAATGATCTGAGTCTGGAGTTTTGAGACCAGAAGTGTAGTTCTTTGGTAACTTTAAAAATTTGTCTATCTTTAATAATATTTGAATACTTTTAAATTAAGCATTGATATTTACTAGTGTGTCATGAAGGAGGCAGCACTGTGTGAATTTTCTGCCAGCCCTACTACTGTTGTTTGCTAGTGGTGGGACAATATATCTTTAGTGATTATTTCCATGTATTGTAGTCGGCCTGTGCTTCCAGCCTTTCTCCCTCCTAATTGGGTGTTGTTAATTTTTTCATAATTTCTTCCTCTTAGTATCATTTCATTATTCTTGAGAAAAGTAGTTAAATGTCAACTTCCATCATCTTACTACAATTTGTATTGAAATACTCTCTAAAAGATATTTTTCAAAATTTGAGATACTAATTTTGATATTCCTTTTTTTAGCATCTATAAACTTTTTTCTCTAATTTGTTCTTTTTATTCATTTCAATCAATTTCTGAGAATGAGTCAGGAGATAAAGAACAGTGTAAAACACTTTACCCTGTGTTTCTTGGATATCAATATATGATATGATATATTAATATCATGTATCTTATACGATATCAATAAATTATATAAATCAAGTGGAAAAATGTTTGGATTCATAAGTGAAGCAAAGAAGTCCTTGGCATATAGTTGGAAATAATAATATTATACAAACTTTCTCCTGTAGATTAGTATATTTTTCATTGACTGAGTTCAAGATACAACAAATTTTCAAGTTACATAAGTGTATTTATCAAGTATATCTAGAAGATACTTATAATACTATGTTTTGAACACCAATGGCTTCATCACTTCTGAGATTTGGTGTACTAACGGCTACTATGTTCTTTCATTTTCAGTTTCTCTTCCCTACAATCCTCTTTTCTACAATTCATAGTCACACTTAAAGTTTTCCCATCTTAAATAATTCCCTCTGCAAACAAACAAGATAACAAACCTTCCTCTAATGCATCCACCCCACTTACACTGCTGCTGTATCTTCTTTGTCTTTACTAGCACCCCTCATCAAAGGAAGGGGCTACTTCTAAAACTACTGTAGTTTGACTGCTGGTCTTGCAACTATGCTGAAACCTGCACGCTCTGGCCACAAAGACATTTCCAATTGCCAAATTCAATTGTTTTGTTTTCATTATCATGCTACTTCCTCAACTTTGGGCATTTGGCATTTTTGATCACTCTATCAGAGTTAGCCTAAAGGAGGAGACTTGGCCTCTTTAGCATACCATACATAACCCTTCACATTCCAACCACACGCTGCATTTCCAGATGTTCCTTCACCCGAGCCTCACTGAACACCCCTGTCATGCTCTTCCAGTCTTCAGCATCATGCTTTCTTACACATCTATACATTTTACTTTGCTTTTCTCTCATCCTGAAATGCATTTTCCATTCTTCCATATATGAAAAATATTACACAAACATTACAATGCAGTTCACATATAATCTCATCCCCATAAAAAACATTTTGTCCTCTATGATCCACAATACCTGGTTCATGTTGCCATTTTAGAACTAATTATATTAGCATTTATTGTTATTGATGCCTGTTTCTCTCCTCTCCCTATTACTACCCCTCATATGCACTAGAATGTGCTCTTATCGAGGTCAGGGAAGTAGTTACTATATTATATGAACAACAAAGTTTTCCTAAATAATGAGGATTCAGTAATGAAGGATAGGGAAAAAGGGCAAGCATTTCTTCCCATGAATTGATATAGTCTAAAACTTTGGCTAATGTAATAATTATTTCTGTTATACATTTGGATAAAATCCTAAGCATTATGGTTGTCTATGCCATTATCAATAGTTTTTTTCTAGGACTAAATTATAATGAATTCATATTCTTTAAGGTTTCATGACTGTCAGTAACCGGGAACATCCCTTTGGTATTTTGGGTCATAGAATGATATTCTGCTCAAAATGTGGCACAAAATAAATGAATGCATAACAAGGACATGGAAGTCTTCAAAATGTTCATTTTATTATCTTCGTATCCCTATGCTATAAGCTGCTCAAATGACTAAACTGTCATTAAAAAGTTAAAACTAAAGACATAGTAGAGGAGAAATGTGGTAAAGTTTGCCACTGTGTCAGTGAGAGACCCCCAAGACTAGATCTGGCACTCCATTTTCTGACTCTCACCAGTCCATCTTGCTGCTAATGCAGTCTCAATTATTACTTACATGGAAGTTGTAATTGGCAGTAGGTTAAGTCCACAAAAGAAAAAAATGTCAGGAAATATGGAGTATCGGGACTTATTAAAAAGTTGCTTGAATGCTGTCCTGAGAGTACCTGTCACTAAGGCTCCAACAGGAGGAAGAAATGTCATTAGCAAATGTATGGAATATGAAGGGTGATGTAACAGCTGTCCCACCATTATTGTCAGACTTGGCAACAATACCCTCAAAGTCTCGAAAGGGGGGAAAAAGGTTTAAAATAGCATCCTGATGATGAAATGTTTAAAAATACCTCAGTGGGACTGGTGAGAACAAAAGACCAAAAAGTTGCATGGGGTGGGAGTGCGCAGAAGCTGCTATAGCACTCAGAGAAGCACATCATCCAGGCAGGGAAGGATGCGTGGTGGCCTGAGGAGGTGGCGGTGACAAAGTCTGACTTCACTGAGCAAAAGCAAAAAGCGTGTGCATTCAGAAACAAGATCACTAGTAATGCCTGTGCAACCCGCAGAGCTGTGTGAACAGGTAACCCAGGGAAGAATCAGGCAGGATGCAACAAAAATAGGATTGGGCAGGATAAGAGTGCTTAGTAGATGAAAAAGTTCAAAGTCAAAAGCACAGGAAAAAAATAGAACTCACCCGGAGTGCTGTTTACCCTTTCATCCACTGAAAGAACATGGTTAAATCCATATGAGAAATCCCATAAAGAAATAAAGACCCAGTGGAGTAATTGTCCTTGCTCGTAGCAGAACCTGTGTGTCTGAAGCTGCTATTCTTCTCACTTCTCTCTCCATCTATTGCACCAGCAGGGTCACAGATATACTTTCTAGCCCCAAATGAAACATCCATTTTTATCTTTTTTCCCCAGCAGTCAGTTTACAGGGTGGACGGATTTTAAGGGAATGACCACAACTCAGTGACTGAAGTAGGGTCAAAGATGAAGGAGGACTCAAAGTAACTCTTAAAGTGATTATGAGGGTGATTGCACGGTGGACTGGGTGTGGAGGGAATGATCTCATCGGCACCCTGATGTGCTTAGAGATCTCTTTGTTGTCAGATCTTATGGCCCTTTGCTTGCTTTAGTTCTCCTTAATATTTCTGCAACACTCAACACCCTTACCTAAAGTTTTCCTTCTTGAAGAACTCTCCTTTCCTATATTCCTTGGCATCAGATTATATGTCCCATAGGGCAGTGGGCGTGGCTATATGGCTGTCTTACTCTCCATAGCACTTCACAGAATGCCCGCCTGCTTGCCTGAGCAGATGAATACATGAGTGGATGAATGAATGAATGAATGAATGACAGGTCAACCATCTTCCTAGCCATTTCTTTCTATTTCCACTTACTTCTAATTTTGAGCTTACTGAAGTTATCAGATTTATAATTTTGCTTGTAGGTATAAATCTGTGTGTGTGTGTGTGTGTGTGTGTGTGTGTGTGTGTGTGTGTGTGTGTGATAAGAATTCACCTGGGCTCTCTACCTAAATTATCACTGCTATACCACTGTATCCCAAAGGTATGTCTCCAACAAAAGTGGTCAAATATTAATTAGATATATCGACTTACAATATATAACCTTGTTCTTTTAATTAACTGTTCACAATGGTGGTTATTTTTCTTCAATTAGATTTTAAGCAATTTAAGGAATGGAGCCACAGATCATCTTTCTTTTCTGTACCCCTTAGGAACTAATCCAGAGCTGATCAGAATCTTTTTCTTCTTAATCAATTGCTGAGAGACAGTTTATTTCTTTTAGCTTAAAAAATCATTTCCCATTTGAGAAAATGTTATTTGTTTTTCCTTAAATTCAGCCAAGTAAGTAGCCTAGAACCATCATCAAATGTACAAATGACATTGGGTAATGTTATTCTACTCCTTGCCTTGTTACAAGTACCTCTAGAATTCAGGGCCTGTTGTGCTTGTGAAGAAGGCTGCTTTGTACAACTTTTACTTATTTATTATCCATCTGAGAAACACATATTGAATGGCTACTCTGAGCTTCATCCTAGGGATAAAGTAGAAAATTAGATGAGTAGATTTGATCTCTGCTAAAATGGGACATGTAGATTAGTGGGAGTAAAAAAAATAATTAAGAAAACATGTAAATGAGGAATTTAAGAAATTTCATTTCTGTGAAAGTAACACAAGATACAATAAATGGAAAGATTGATGTCTTAGTTCAGGTTGCTGTAACAAAGTGTAATAGACTGAGTGGGTACTGAACTACAGAAATTTCTTTCTCACAACTCTGGAGGCTGGAAGTTCAAGATCACAGTGCCAGACTGGTTGGGTTCTGGTGAGAGCTCTCTTCTGGTGATGGCTGTCTTCTTGCTTTGTCCTAACATGGTTGAGAGCAGGGCACTAACCCATTCATGCGGGATCCAGCCTCATGACCTAATTACCTCCTGTAGGTCCTACCTCCTAATCCCCAACCATCACACTGGGGGTTAAGATTTCAACATGTGAATTTTGGGGAGACACAAATATTCAGTTCATTGCAACTAAGTTAGGGTTTTAAGGAAGCACCTATTTAAGAGGATAACATTAAAGTTGCGACTTGAAGGATTAATAACTAGCCTAAAAACAAATAACAGAAGGGGAGCCTTGTGGAAAAAGGAGCAACTTAGGTATATGTTCTGAGGCATGGAAGAGATAGAGCTTGATGAGTGCTAGAACCTGAGAAGACCTGAGAGTGGTCAACAGGAATAGTGCTGTAGGGTGAGGTTGGAGACATATGCACAGCAAGGTTACGATAAAACTCCTTGGCATTGGTACAGAATCTGGATTGTATTTGGAATGTGCTATGAAGCCTTTGAGGCCTTTTAGGCAAGAGAGTCGCGTGATCCAAATTGTCTTAGAAAAGATCACTGTTATATTTCTAGTATTATGAGCTAAGGCAGTAAATTAAAGGCGTTTGGGTTAAATTGCATGCTGAGAGCATAGATTTTATGAAAGCATGCATTCCTGGGTTATTTGCTCTTAGGGCATGTTTTGCAAGGGAATTGCTGGATTGAAAATCAAGTTACCCGCATTTAAATTATGCCTCTTTTGATGCCTACGCAGGTGATGTTTTGCAAACTACTAGTTTAGTTCCTGGTTTCTTAAACATTACTATGATGAATTTTATCCCAATAACTCCTAAAGTCCCTTCAAGCACTATAACTATATAAATCTATTTATATATTGGTGTGTCAATCACACACATACTGGGCCAAGTAAACCTATTTAGAGAGTGCCTAAAAAATAACCCCAATGTTTCTTATGCCTTTCTGGACGCAGCTAATAAATCTTTGAACACTGGGCTTTGCCCAAGAAAAAAGAGCAATGTGATTTATAAATATTGTCTCATAATAAGTACAGGATTTATAATGAAGAATATTTTTACTCTAATTCTGATTATTCTGACTTAATCCTTTTATTCACCAGCTATCTATTGAATGTCCAGTGTTTATGTTTACTGTGCTAAATGCGTAGGCTATATAGATAGAACGCAACAGAATATGTGACCCTCCCAGTGCCTAGAGTAATGGGGAAGACAGACATGGCAACCTGTGATGACAATATAATGTCATTGTTATGTAAAAATATGGACCGAGAGCCCTGAGAATCCAGAAGAGAGGCAAGCAATTTGCCTAAGGAGAGAGCAATGACATTTATAAGTCTAGATCCATCAGTTTTCTTCTTGGTTCAATTTCTCCTTCACTTTAAATGTTAGATTCAATAAAGCTCAGACCCAGTACTATTCTTTTAAATAACATTTTTATTGATATATAACCAATGTACTGTGAAATGTACCCTTCCAAAGTATACAATTCACTAGTTTTTAGTTTACTCACAGAGTTATGTAACCATCACCACTATGTAATTGCAGAACATTTTCATCACCCCCAAAAGAAAACCCATCCCTATTAATAGTCATTCCCCATATACTACTCCTACACTCAACCCCAGCAACTACTAATCTACTTTCTCTCTTTATGAATTTGCTGAATCTGGGCATTTCCTATGAATGGAATCATACAATATATGGTCATTTGTGCCTGGCTTCTTTCACTTAGCGTAACAAGGTTCATCCTTGTTGTAGCATATAGTATATATCACTATTTCATTCTTTCATTCATCTGGCTTTTTTTGCCAGATAATATTCCATTTATGGATATACCGCTTTTGTTTATCCCTTCATCAGTTGATGGACTTTTCAGTTATTTTCAGTTCTTGGCTATTATGAATAATGTCACTATGAATGTTCGTGTATAAGTTTTTGTGTGGGCATATGTTTTCATGTATAAATGGTTATGTTTAACATTTTGTGAAACTGGTAAACTGATTTTCAAAGTGCCTGCACTATTTTATAATCCTGCAAGCAATGAATGAGGTTTCTAATTTCTCCACATCCTTGCCTTGTTATTGTTAGTCATTTCGATTTTAGCTGTCTTCATGGGTGTGAAGTAGTATCTCATTGTGGTTTTGAAATGCAAATCCCTATTAAATAATAAGGTTGAGCATCTTTTCATGTGTTTCTTGGCCATGATATATCTTTGAAGAAATATTTAATCAAATTTTTTTGCCATTTTTTATGCCCATTTTTAAATTGGGTTATTTCTCTTTTTATTATTGAATCAGCTGTGTATTGCTAGAGTATAGAAATACAGGTTGAATATCCCTTATCCGAAATGCTTGGGACCAGAAGTGTTTTGAATTTTGTATGTTTTTGGATTTTGGAATATTTGCATGTACATAATGAGATATCTTGGAGATGGGACACATGTCTAAACATGAAATTCATTTATGTTTCATATACAAATTATATACATAGTTTACAGGTAATTTTACTAATATTTTGCATGAAACAAAGTTTTGACTGCATTTTGACTCTAACACATCACATGAGGTCAGATGTGGAAATTTCCACTGTGGCTTTATGTCAGTGTTCAAAGTTTTGGATTTCAGAAGATTTTCAATTTTGGGTTTTTGAATTGGGGATGTTCAACCTACACAATTAATTTTTGTATATTTATATTGTATCCTTCATCATTGCTGAGCTTGTTTATTACTTCTAATAAGTTTTTTGTGGCTTCCTTAGAATTTTCTGTAGAGAGATCATGTCATCTGCAAGTAGAAATAGTTTTTCATATTCCTTTTCATTCTTTCTGGATTCCTTTTATTTCTTTTTCTTGACTTACTTCCCAGGGTATATCCTTTACTAAAATTTTAAATAAAATTGATGAGAGCAGACATCTTGATCTTGCTCATGTCTTAGATGGAAGAACCCAGCCTTTTTCCAGTCAGTATGATGTAAGGTGTGGCTTTTTCATAGCGGGCATTTACCAGATTGAAAAAGTTATTACCTATTTCTAGTTTACCGAATTTTTTTAAATCATGAACGACTTTAGGTTTTGACAAATGCTTTATCTCCATCTTTTGGAATGACCGTGTGAGTTTTGTCCTTTATTCTACTAATATGGTGTATTACATTAATTGATTTTCAGATATTAAACCATCCTTGCATTCCTGTGATAAATTACACTTGGTCATGTATATAACGTTTTTTATGTATTGCTGGATTTGGTTTGCTGGTAATTAATTTATTGTTGATATTTTTTGCACATATATTCATAAGGGATATTGGTCTGTAGTATCTTTTTTGGGTCATGTCTCTGTGTGCCTTTGGTTTCAGGGAACATTATTTTCCTACTCTTCATTTATTTCTGCTCTTATCTTTATTTTCTTCCTTCTGTGTCCTTTCGTTTTAATTTGCTCTTCTTTTTCTAGTTTTTTCTCTGGTAACTAAATCCAAGGCTCCTGGTTTTTACAGATACCTTGGTTCTAGGGCAGTTGGTTTTCAAGGCTATTCTAGAGCTAGGAAGAAAGGAATGAGAATAGAGCAAACGAAAATGCTGTAAAGCATATTGTTCTTACCAAGATTTAGTCATTTTTCCTGAATAATTGCTCCTTGGATTGTTGCAAACTTGTGGTTAATTTCCAGAGCTCTCAAAAAATTGATTTTGACAAATTTTGCCAGTGTTCTCATTGCTTTTATGGAGGATAGGATTTTTGGAGGCCCTATTCTCCTATTCTAGAAGCGCTTTTCTCTGCGGTGTTATTTTAAGTGCAGTGTTAAAATAACTGTGTTATTTTAACTGAGAAGAGAATGATCCACAATATTTGGAAGAGACATTAGTTGTACATTTATGTGAACACAAAGTAGATGATTATATAATGTGGATGAGAATTAAAACCCTTTCAAAATGCCTATTATGGTAAAAATAAAGCATTCTTGACAGTCAGTTGGTAAGCATGTGCCAGTAACATGGGACCCTGATAATTCTCATACAATGGGGTCCTGATTATTTTTACTCTAATGAAGAAATGCTGATGTCTTCATGGGCATAACTAAAATATTTGAATTTATTAACTGAATTGAGTCCATAAAATCTTTAAAAGATTGCCTTTTGAGAGAAGTGTATGTGCCAGCATATGCTTTAGGGCATAGTCAAAGAGACCTCTGATATAGACATGGGTAGAGACAACATGCATTCAATATGACTGATTTAACAGAGCAGGCTGCCATCTCCTTCTATTAGTTTTTGTTGTCCATTTTTAGCCAGTTTTATGTTTATATTTAAATACTTTAATTCAATTATTAGAACTTAATTTCATTTTAATGGGAGCACATTAAGGCTGAGATATATTGTCAGTCAGAACAGTGGTCAGAGTAATGATTTGATTTCTGTGATTGAGGGATATGCAATTGCTGCTATGATGGTTTGTTAAAGCTGCCCTTTGCCTCTTGAGATGGTAGATCGTACCTCTCTAGATGTCATTCTTTCCAACTTTCCAATTGGATGTTAAAGAGCCAAATCCTGTTACATTAAATAAGCAAAAATAATACACAAAATGGAAAACTGATATTAAAAATAGAGTAAGGTAAAAAAAATATTAACATGGTAGATGTACACATTGCATTATAATGGTGGCATTTATTTATTCGAAAATATTTAGAAGTATTTATTATTTGTCAGAAACTGGTCTTGATTCTTGAGATATAGTAGTAAATGAGACACGTAAAATCTCTGCTATCCTGTTGTTTATGTTCTGCTGGAGAAGAGTCATGATAAACAGATGCAATATATAGTGTTTAAATTTTTTAAAAAAATGCTTAAGGAGAAAAATAAAAGAGCAGAGAGTCAGGGAGTGTTGCGGTATGGTATTGCAATAATACGTTGGTGCCCAAGAAAGGACTTAACTAAGAAGGTGACATTTTGGTAAAGACCCGAAAGAATTGTGTGTGAGCCATTTTAGGTAGAGGGATCTGCAAGTGCCATATCCACTCCACGCAGTGGAACTGTGCCGGAGCTGTGCAAGGAACACTGGGGAGGCATGTGTGCCTGCAGCAGAGTCAAGGGACAAGCAGCTGGAGATGAGGCCAAAGAGGTTCCAAAATGGCAAATCCTTTTTAGCTAATGGAGGGACTGAGGATTTTATTCTGTGTGAAGTGGGGAGACACTGCAGTTTGGCCAGAGAAGTGACACAATCAGAGTTATATTTTAACCTGATCACTCTAGCTGCTGGGCTAAGCATAGCCCAGAGGGGTACAGGTAGGAACAGGGATATGGCTTGAAGGCTCTGGAAGTAATATAGATTAGAGGCAATGACTTTGATAAGGGTAGCAGCAGCCTGGGTTTTAAGTATTAGTTGAATTCTAGTTATATTTCAGAAGTAGAGATGAAACGATGTCCTGTAAAGTTGAAAAGATGTCCTGACATAAAATATGGGGTGTAAGGAAAAAAAGTCAAGAATGACTAAGTTTTTTGTTTGTTTGTTTTTGCCCTAAACCAAATATATTAATGGAGTTTCCATTTACTGAGATGCGGAAAACTTTTAAAGGAACAGAGTGGGGGGAGGGGGCGGTGCGCGCGCGCGCACGCGGGCTAAGGAAGGGGGTTGGAATATTAGGAGCTGAATTTTAGACAAGATTAATCGGTGATGCTTATTAGGCATCATGGATGGAGACATAGAATAGGCATTTGGATGCACAATTCTAGAGTTTATTAAGATGCCTGAGCTGAAGGTATATGAGCATTACCAGTACACAGATGGCATTTAAAGCCATGAGCTGGGAAGATTACCAAGGATGAGAGTACTGGGAGAAAACAGCAGTGATCCCAGGTGTGAGCAGTGGGGCATTTCCATTTAGAGGCCAGAGACAGGCGCAGGAAACCCAGAGTGTAATATCCTGGAAGCCAAGTGTAGAGTGTCTCGAGGACGAGAGTGAGCGGATCAGGACTGAGAACCGACCATTTGATTTTAGCAATACAGAGATCATTGTTCAATCGAGCAGATACTCTCCACAAGAATGGAGGACATATAATTTTAATGAATTATGTGTTATATTTTAAACCATACTGCTAAACATTTTAATGGATGATAGAAAATGTACTGAAATAGATTGAGGCAGGAGGATCGTTTGAGCCCAGGAGTTTGAGGTTGCTGTGAGCTAGGCTGATGCCACGGCACTCTAGGCCAGGCAACGGAGTGAGACTCTGTCTCAAAAAATAAATAAATAAATACATAAATACATAAATAAATATGCTGAAATAGAATGAACAATCACAGCCATTAAGCAGGAAGGCCTTACTGGCTCTTTAGATGACCTGCTTGATTAGATAAGACAGTGACTAAGAGAAGGCAGTGTGATTCCTGCCCTGTTTGGATGCACCATAGAGTAAGAGAAGTGCAAACCTTATGGATTTTATTATAATTTCATACTAAAAAACTTTTTTGTTGAATTAATTCATTCATTAGTTGAGGTATGGAAACTCCGAACTCACAGGATGAAAATATGTATATGAATTTTGAGTGAATCAGATTTGTAGGTGTTTGCACAGGTACGTGTGTGCTCTCAGAAAAGTATTCTTGGCTTTTTATTTAGAAGTCTATTTAAGCATTAAACTGTTATTATATCTGAGATTCCTTTATATATTTCAGTGAACACAAACCTTGGTCAGCAAAGGAGGTCACTAATATTTGCTGTGTTCACTTGTCAATGCTCAAGTGTGAATCAGATAAGAAAATTAAAAGGAGAAAAGTATGTGACATTATCTTGTTACATATAACTTGTGACATTATTTTGTTATATATAAAGACCTGTGCATATGTTATGGTGGTTATTATAGTAAACTCATTTACATTTTTTATTTGAGGAAATCTGTGATATAGGTAATGCAAAACAGAGACTCATCAAAATGTGCATTTATATTTTTGATTTTGTAATGTAATTTGAACGGCTGTAGACTTAATATTCTGGAACATTATTTCACCTTGATAATATGACTAAAAAAACTGGAAAGTTATTTAAATGTATCTTCCTTTTCTTGTTCTCCTTGGTTTCTGTGTTGAATCTCTGCTCTGTGGGAGTATGGGTGCTACATCTTTGCAGTGGGGTAAGAGTGGTGGGATTTTATCCATGTAGTCTTTGAAATCTGGTTATTTGTGGGTTTTTTCCCCACATGTGTATATGAATTTACATATATTGCTCAGGTTTTTGTTCCTGATGTGATAGTCCCCATTGTATTGTAAGATCCTTGGGGGTAGGGGCATGTCTTGTTTGTGCTGAGCTATAATAGCCTCTATAATTCTGAGAACTGCTGTAACAAAATCCTAAAAAGCTTAGGCTTTGGAAGCAGGTAGAAGGAAAGGGAGAATGCAGAACTTATCCTTACCTTTGAAGCGTTCTTAGAAGTGGTACATTAGCACATTGGCATGTACCCCATTGGCCAAAAAGTGGCCACATGGCCACACCTCCATGCAATGTGGGTTTGGAAATATAATCTTTATCCCAAGCAGTCATATGCCCAGGTAAAATAATGGGTTATCTATCTCGCTATGCAAGAGAGAAAGAATGAATATTAGGGGACAACTAAAGATAATAAAACCGAACCCAGCTAAGAGTGGAAGTAGAGGGAACTGTGTTATTTATTAATAAAATAATAATACTGGTGTGTGACATTTTACCTTGTAAACTATATTAGCTTTCAAAAAATTTTCACAGAAAAATCACGATCAAATTGAAAACCCGCTGTAGCCAATTTGCAGCCATTGACAGCAAAATGTTTACGTTGTTTTCAGGTAAATGTGAAAGGATATGAAGTGTGCTGCAGGAGTATCTTAGCTGTTCTCCCAACAGGATGGAGTCCCATATTTACCTTGTTCAACATGGGGCATTATCATTATTGTCTTCTCCAAATTATTACATGAAATGAAATGCTTATATGGAAGTGCAAAAGCTCATGAGGAAAAGTAGGTAATCTGTCCTTCTAACATATTCTACTACATTATGTACATGTACATTATAGAACATATTTGCTGCAGTGTAGGAAAAAAAAACTTAATAGGAGATACCTTAGTGTATTATTCATAACTTCAGACAAAATATCTTCTAATTAGTTCATTAAGCATTAAATAATTAGTAATCAGTGTCCTAAATGCTTTAATATTATGCAGAAAACCTTGGTGAATTATGTATGTTTAAGAGAGTTTTAGTCATATTTAGTGAAATTGACTGGCATTTTTGGATGAGCTGGGAATTCTTCATAATTTTTTCCCATTTAAAATATTGGCATATAGGCTTTCCGTGTGTGAAAATTTTCTACCCAACCCATTTTCAAGAACATATTAGGTGCAGATAAAGAAGAATGCCTCAAATGAATGAATCCTAAAACAGGAGGACACAGTGGGCAAGGACACTGACTAAAAAGATGGAATCTTTCTTTTCATAATGTATTCTAAATGTAATATGAAATATTGAAAGAAGAATTTTATAAGTGACATTAAACACACACTCATCCAGATAGAGGTGAATGTGTGGACTTTAGTCCCTTCTTTCCCTTACATTTGGCTGCTTAGCCATGCATGAGTTCTCCATCTATGGGAACAGTTGGGAATTGCAGGCTATTTTTATAAAGCACAACTCTGTTTGGAGTGATCGGAATTATTTTGCTGTCTAAAGAAAAATTAACAAAGAAAAAAATGGTAGTTTACTTGTATCTGGGGAGGTTTTCAATGTGATTTAAGTCATCCAAAGCATGCAAAAGATTCGTTTACATTCTGAAAGAAAAGAAAAATGTTAAATGTTGAATTTGATAGCTAACAATTTGATAGATACATTTTAGGTCTAATTTATGATATAGAACAGTGTCATACTTGTGTTGTAAATAAATAGCACAGTAGGTTTCTAATGTAATCTAAGTTTTTAATACACTTGATAGCTTTATGTAATTCATATACAATTCTGATAATTTAATTATTATAATATTTTATAATTGGAGGTTATTATTATTGCACTCTCAAAAAAATCTAAATTTATAAATGTTTACTGTAAGAAAATATGACCTGATTTGATAAGATATAATTTCTAGTCAATATTTTACTTTTTTTTCAAACTACATTGATTGATCGATTGATTGAGACAGAGTCTCACTCTGTTGCCCAGGCTAGAGTGCTGTGGCATCAGCCTAACTCCCACCAACCTCAAACTCCTGGGCTCCAGCAATCCTCCTGTCTCAGCCTTCCAAGCAGCTGGGACTACAGGCACATGCCCCGACGCCTGGCTAATTCTAGTCAATATTTTTAAAAAGAGAAAGAAAAAGAAAAACTTGCAGGGATTACTATGTTACTTGAAATATGTGAGATATAAATAAAGTTTGGGAATCTTTTTTAATTTGTAAGATTTTCATTTCCATGATACTTTAGTGAGTCAAGAATTTCACTGATTGAAATTAGACAGAATTGTTATGTAGTATGCTTATACTAAACAGGTGTCTTATTTGTGTAAAATACTGAAATAAAATTCATTTTATTTTAAATTTAATATATATATACACACATTTACTTCATAGATTTAAATAAAGATACTTTAAATAGTATTTAATAAGAATCAAGTGTTAAGCATATGATGTGTTTCATACACTATACTGAAAATCTTATGTAAGCTAACTTGTTAAAGTTTGAATCCTTAAAATATCATCTCTATAGATGAGTAGACTGTGTCTTCATGAGGCTAAACTACTTGTCCAATAACACAAATTTAGTGTCTCAATGAATTACTTATCACAAACATCAGCCTATGAAATATGATTTTTACGTATTAATCAGCTTTAAAGGAAATGTATAGTTAAGTTTATGAAATGAATTTCCTTTACTTGACCCTCAAGTGTTTTTCTTGCTGCATCTCTTTCTGATATTAATATCACATGAGACTATATCCCATGCTCTAACTAATCCAATAACAGCTACTTTAATTTTTGTTTGTGGATATTTTATGGGAGTAGAGAAGATATTAGAAACTTATCAGATTTACTTTGCATGATTTAGATTTTGAAATACTTATCTCATAGATGTTCATGGTAGCATCAATAATCGTGGTCTTGATTTTTGTCTCTTGCTGTGCTGTTGAGGCATGAAGTGTACCAGAGACATCAGTTTTCATTTCCATGTATATTTGTCTTTGCTCAGTCAGAACAATATGGAAAATTCCTTATCTTCAGGATTCAGATTAAAGAAAAGGTAAATGATCAAACTGATATGCAGCAGGTTGCATAGCCTATCAAATGGTTATTAAATGCAGGGAAACATATTCTGAATTCTGACAGCATGTGTTAAGTACAATGATTATTTGAATTAGTCAAGTAGTCAACAATAATTTATCATATATAGTCATGCAATATTAATTAAATTAATTAATTTAGTAAACAGAAACATGCAGCCCAGTGCAATTCTTAACCTCTTGGCCATAATTTTCCTACTGCAATGTTTCTAAAAGAACATTTAATAAGAAATAAACATTTATGCTTTTCAAACTATAAAATGTATTGACCTAAGTAGTCTGTATAATTATTTGATTACTTAATTATGCAAAGACTTCTTTTAAATGTTTTATTTTAATATATGTACCTACCTAGATATATTTTGTGACTTGGAATTTTATATGTAATTTGGGAATCTACAATCTGCCAGATAGGCCAACAATGGAAGTTGGGCAATGTTTGACAGTCTTGTCCTAAATCAATAACATTTTCAGCATGATGGAAAATGAAATGCTTCCTTTCTCAGCTTCTGCATTATCACATTGGTGATGAGTCAACACAGCTTTCTGCCAAATCCCCTCCTCAAAAGACAAACAAAAGCATAGATATCTTTCAGTTATTTTAGTTGAATTTCCTTATATTAAAATAGATATTTCTTAAAATGTTAGGGATTGAAAGTACTCAGAAGTACTCAAAATATAGATTTCTTTACCAAACATATAGACTCTTAGAGTTATCTTGATGCTGAAAGAAGAGTCTATGTAAAACTGGAGATTCAATAAACATGCATGTATTGAGCACCTTCTGTGTACCCATCCTTCTATTAGATTTGCAGAACCAGTTGAAGACTGGCTTTACTCATGGTCAGAAGTGTGCCATAGTGGTACTGAAGAAAATGGCCAATGAAGTTGTTAAACTTTTGTATTCTTATATCTGAGATAAACGTTTTTATTGCAGTTTTAAGAGTTTGCTTGGAAACTCTTTAAACCTCAATAAACAATAAGCAAAATTCAAAGAGGGATTATTATTTTGTTATTGCCTATAATGTGGCTTGATCCTACCAGCTCTGTTTCTGCATTTCACATACAAGAGTCTGAATAAAGCCATTGAGCTTTTGGTCAAATTCAGCAAACATTTGGGTCAAATTCAGAAAATAAAAATGAAAATACTTCTGTGATTTTAAAAGTTGGGTAAATAGGTCTCCATGGAGTGTTCATGTTAGGTTATAAATAATAGTTTCTGCATGCTGTGATCTGAATGAGTCCCCACCAGATTCATAGGTTGAAACTTAATTGGCAATGTAAGAGATGAGACCTTTAAGAGGTGATTAAGTAATAAGGGCAGAGCCCTTGTGAAAGGTAGTAGGACTCTTATACAAGAGGTTGAATGAAGGGAGCCACCTTGCCCTTTTGCCATGTGAGGATACAGCAAGAAGGTGCCTTCTGTGAGGAGCAGGGTACTCACCAGACGCCGAATCTGCCGGCACCTTGATCTTGGACTTCCCAGCCTCTAGAAATATAAGAATAAATTTCTGCTGTTTATGAATTTTCTGGTCTAAGATATTTTTTATAGCAGCCTGAACAGACTAAGATTTTATGCAAGTCAGCCCCAAAATCTTTGAAGTGGTAAAATAAAGGTGGGAGAGTGAAGGATACCAAAATGTCTTCCATATGCCCAAATTCTCTAGCTCCTGGCATTTTATTCTTTCCAAAGTTAAGATATCAAAGAATTCAGATGTAACTATTATAATTTACCCCTGTTATATCTGTTGAGTGATGTCATACTTAGGCAAAGCAGGTAGGTGCATCAATTAACATTGTCACATAAAAAGAGAAAATGAGAGTAAATAAGAACTAGAAATGGTATGTTTTGAAGAAGGACAGCTGCATGTAGGGAAAAAGCTATATAATATGATTTGGCCCTGAGAGAACACAAGCAAATAAGGACTTGAGATGCCTAAGGAGCACTAAAGGAAAATCTAGCAATGTCAAAAGTTTATTCAGGACCAGACCGTGTCTTAGATATGCGTGTTATTTAATTTCAAGATATTGTGGACCAATGCTTTTCTACCATTAATATACATACGGATCTTCTGGGGTGCTTGTTAAAATGCAGATTTTGATTCATTGAGATGTGGTGGTGCCCAGCATTCTGCATGTCTAATAAGCTTCAGGTAATGTGATGCTGTGGGTCTTGGATCACTCTTTGGTGTGATTATTGGTTACTGAAATTATTTTACTTGATCCAGAAAGACTTTTCCTTCTTTTAATTACTACAGAGACTTTACCTACAGTTTTAGCAGAATATACTTGTGACTTTTAATTATACTTTTAGTTAAGCTGTTATACTGTAAATACTAGCATAATGTATATTTGAAACTAATTTATCAAAACACAATGGAAGCTATATATGTTACGTTAATATTTATAATTGCAATAACATTTTCCCATAGTCTTTTTTTTTTTGCGTTAATTTGCCAGGTATTTGTACATCATCCCAACAATAATAAAATAAATTTTAAAAGACACAGTACTCAATTACATTTAAATTATTACAGCAAATTGTACTCAATTTTTTTTTAACAAGGCTTTTTTTTTTTCTACAGAATTCCGTCAAAACCCTTAACTTTCTTTTTTTTTTTTATTGTTTGTTATTATAGGGGTACAGATGTTTAGGTTACGTATGTTGCCCTTGCCCCCGCTTCCCCCCAAGTCCCAGTTTCAAGTGTGTCCATCTCTCGGATGGTGCGCATTGCACCCTTTGTGTATGCATATATCCGTCCCCTCCTCCCCTCGCCCCTCCCCCTTCCCCCTCCCTCCCTACCCGACATCCAATAGATGTACTCAATTTTTAAAGGATTTGTCATGTTATATTCACGTCTTAACATATTAAATGATATAAAGAAATCTCTGAATCCAAAATCCGTATGATCTCTTTAAGCACAATTTTACACCATGTACCTAGAAAAGCAAAATTTAAGAAATGTTGCTTTCAATTGCTAAGTTTGGTTCCATTCTTATTTTCACCAGAATGGATCACAGATCAAAGAAAGTAGATTTAGTTCAAACTTTCTTTGACTTGCTATTCTATTAATGGGAAAGAGGGCATACAAAATAAGAGCACAGAAACAGTTGAAATATACTATCTCTAGATTTTTAACTTTGGTTCTATTATTTATTTTCTGTCTCTAACAAGTCTCATGTGAAGGCTTTGAGATCTTGTTTTGGAATAAAAAAATAAGTAAAATAAATACAATATATCGTGTGGTAATTTTTGCAACATTATTATATCTTGTGATTATGGAACTTTCCTTTGCAAACCTTTAGGTTACCCGTGATCACTCCCATGTGACCAAAGATTGCACAGATGGCCATAAATAGCAATAAGAACAAACTATAAGATGACAGCTTGAGGCTACATTAAAAGAAGTGCGAAAAGAAGAGATATCACCTCTGATTTTCTGTCTGATGAAAGTGTGGGAATTTTAGTTCCACCACTTCCTGTATATATTTAGCAGTACATAAATGATTAATCAATACTTCTGTCAGAGACCCTGCCCTAGTCTTTATGTCCCAACTCATCCACTCAATGAAGTATTTTCATTTATGGCCTAGAATAGCAGTTTATATTTGGGTATAATTTGCCAGTGATTCCAAATATGGAAGTGTTATTCTTGCAACTGAGATTAAAAATGTAGAAAATGTTCCTCAATATGGAAAAGTATTTGTAGAATGCAGATTCTCTTGAGTTGATGTAAACTAAAATCTGCAGGAAATAATTGGATAGGGAAAAGTTTCATATGGGTAAACAGTCAGGAAGCAATGAAAACAAACCTCCAGCATTGTGGTACAGCTTTTGAGGTATATGGTGGTTATTACCAGCAGAGGTAAAAGCTGCTCTGAATGTCAGTATGATGCATTTGTGGTGAAATCCTGAAATTCTTAAACTTTAACATCTATTTATTTTGATTTAGTAATTTATCTGTTGCTCAAATGCCTATTACTTGAACATTTATTAGAGGCACAGCAATGTACTCTGTGCTATTAAGGGGGAGAAAAAGCAGAGTAGAAGAGAAAGCCTTTGCTTCTAAAGCTGTAATAATAGAGATGGAAAGAATAAATAAGCATACATAAAATAATTAGAGTACAAAAGCAAATGTTTGATAATATAATGTACAGTATTGGGTTTAAGAGGAAGCAAAGAGGAATATATTCAAGGAAGTCTTCTTACAAAAGGTCATACTGAAGACCAGTGATGTATGTATATTGGAGGAAGGGAGATAGGAAGGGATGCTGGGTCTAAAACACAAGATAAGCAAAGGCGTATAAGAGACAGAAAGAGAGAGAGAGACAGAGAGACAGAGAGAGAGAGAGAGGTGTTTAGGGGCGTGCATTTGTGGGGAGGTAAGTATTCATGGAAATGTGTGTATGTTTGAGGGTGTTTCTGTGTGGTCTTAGAAACAGCAAGTCACCCAGAATTAAAGAGAAAGCATAGACTCTATGGGAGGACTAAAAATACAGCATAGAACTGACTCTTTGTCAGTGAGAAGTACTTTCTGACTTACTCGTGATGTTCCTCAGATTTTCATGTGTGAACATCTAGATTCCTCAAATAGACTTTAGCTTCCTAGAGTTCTCTCTGCAGTACTCATGCTATCCCGATATATATGGATTTAGAGTCTGGCTTGTCCTAGGGTGCTGAGCTCTTTCATTTTAGCTGGAAATGGTGTCTGGAAAGAGAAGACAGGATAACCCTGGCACATCATGGGTTTATATTTATTCATGAGGGTTTGTTTAAGAGGAGTTCTATTTGTATAAATCCTCTACAAATAAAAATGCCGTATTGCATTTCGATCAGATTTTATCCTAACTCCTTAAGAAGAAATGTCGAATTTTCTAAAAATAAAATATGTAAAATAAATTCATAATTAGAAACAGCAGAGTGTGAAAGAGTGGAATCTGAATAAAAGATCTCGTATGTCAAATTCTGTGATCTGTGTGTCTGATTGTCTTCCATCTCACATGACTACTTCCATTCTCATGCATTCATTCAGAAGGATCTAGGGACCCTTATGAGTGGTGCAGCTCCTATTCTCAGATTGTTTTTGCCCTATAGCAGAAAACAAACATGTAGACACCTGACTCAATTGAATAAGACACTAGCTCTGTGAGAGCAATGTAGGGTATATAAAAAGTACTATGAAGTTCTAAAGAGGAAACAACTATCAAGGTCTGCTGGGTTGTGTGCAGATGGGATGACAAAAGGCTGAGAAAGATTTGCAAAGGAGGGACAGTGGAATTGGGTCCTAAAAGATAAGTGTACATTTTCCAGGAAATGAAGAAGAAAATGAACGTTCCAGGCTTGTCTGGTCCTGTTTCTTGGTACTGGCTGTTGCTCTTTCCAGGATTCATCTTTTTATTTCATTGTTCACCTTAGATGTCAGGCTTTTTAAAATCACTGCCGCCTAGTTACCTTCCGTTCACTAGCCATCAGATTAAAGCCTTCTTGACTAGTGGGGTGTTATGCTGTGCTGACTTCGGTGGCAGGGTGGAGCTTTGCACAGACACTTTGCTCTTGTCTTACCAAATAAGCTCCTGCCTACTGTTCGCCCTCCCCTGGGCGGGTAATCTTTTTATGTTAATTACCTAATTAACTGTCATTTATGTCTACACATAGGTGATTTGGACCTTATCACATCACCTGTCTCTTTTAAATAACAAATTTCTTTAGTCATCTCTTATCTCCAAAATCGTCAACTGCTCTTTTTTCGTTGTTTTGCATGGACACTTCCTTTCTACTAGTATAACAGTCATTAAAGAAAATGCAGCAGGAGATTAAAGAAGAGCAACTCTGTGAGGGTTGATTAATAGAAAAAGATTTATTAAAAGATTTTGCTGCCCATAGCATGTTTGAATAGTAACCAGAAATGCAATTTAGTCTTTAATTTGATGTTGGGTAGGCACAAATGTCTAAGGAATGAAGGAAATTAAATAATACCTTTGGCTAGCATTTCTCAGATGCATGCTCAGTGGTTCGTAAGTTCTAAATATTTTCTTTTGGTTTTGGATTTTCACCTAAAATGAATGACACTTACTAATATGGTTGCCAGAAAAAAAATATGAGTTCCCACTTAAATTTAAATTTCAGATAAACAATGAACAATTTTTTAGTATGTCTCTAAAACTTTTCATATGGTACATACTTATCCTAAAAACTTATGTCCTTTGATAGGACGTACTAAAAGGTTATTCTTTGCTTATCTGAAATTCAAATTTAACTGAATGTCCTTTATATTTATTTACTAATCTGTCAACCCCATTTATTAGTCATAAAGAGTAAATTTCTATTTTGTGGGGATGACTTACAATTAAAAGACATTTTCGTAGTATAAGACCTGAGTTTTTTGAATCGGTATGTCTCAGACTGGGCAACTCTGAAAATGTTTTTGGCGGTTCTCAGGGATTATGTTTTCTTGGAACAGGTGCTCTATACACACGCTTTAAAAACACTCTTCTTAAACTGAGAAACTCTGTAAAATTATATAATTGCTTCTTTATTATCTGAGTCACTTTCAAGGAGGTAGAACAAATTTCAAAAGACAACAGAATTCTAGGAATTTGGAGCTGCAAGAAATATTAAAGATTACTTAATTTAAGTGATTTTTATTATCGTTAAGGAACTGAGCTTTTGATGTTAAGTGACTTGTTAACAAGTTAAGTTAATAAGCTGAGACTGATCCCTAGTCTTCCAGTTCTCAGTTTGATGTTATACAGGTGTGTAAATATGAGGGTGTGTTCTCATATTTACATATGAGCTTAATTGCATGATTAAATGCATACTTAAGATACATAAGTGTTAGGTAATTAAAATAAAGAAATTAATTGAATACAATAACTTTTCAAAATACAGTGGCTTGGACATTATAAACCATAACTAACAATTTCCAATAGCACTAATTAATTACTATTCTCTAGTAGTCATCTATTGCCAGTTGTTAAGAGCCAAGAGGAGCCATACTGCTTTGTTAATTCTTTGCCCCACCAACAACTGGCTGTGTTACTTTGCCCAAGCAAACTCTCCTTATTTCAATGTCTTTATCTGTAAGAAGAGATTATGGTAATGATAGTTACATCAAAGGCTGTAGTAAGAAGGATCTCTATAAAGAACTTCTAACAATGCCTCACACTGATAAGGGTCTAATAAAAGTTACCTATTATTATCCTGTTATTCTTCTTGGGATTATTATTAAAATAATACATCAGATACCTACAAATGGTGAGGGCTGATAATTTCCCAGCTATGTCAGAGTAAATGTGATTAAGAATGTAATAAAAAGCTATAATTTAGATATATTATGGAAGATATAAGGGCCTAACATTCAATGTTTTATATATTGTTGCTTTAATGATTTTTAAGAGGCAATGAATCCCTTCTTTCAATTTATCTACTGAAGACAAAATCCAGTCAAAGACAAATATCCAAGTTCCTCTCCTGTTGCTTCAGTGATACCACATCAGAGATTCAGCCCCAATGTTTATCTCATATTTTTAAGATTAATTAGAAAAATGTGCCCATGGTAGAAAATTAGTATTTGAATTTGTGAGTTTATGCAATCTTTGTAGCAATTCAAAAAAAAAAATAGTCATTTTAAAGGTTCGTTTAGTGACTTCCCAAGAGGCTCAATTATTCACTCATGGGAAGAAGAGAAAGAGTAGCTTCCCACTTCAGTTCTGATAATTCCAATTAGAGGTTTATAACCAGTAAAGTTTGGGATATGTTTCCAAATTTAGTGGCTGCAGTGTGTTAAGTTCTGGAAGAGCCACAAGGGAAACTGACTAAACTGACTATATTTATCTCCGTAATACTTTTGAGCAGATAAGACTAAGCAATACTTTTGAGTAGATAAGGACTTTTTTTTAAATAAAGCAAGACCTGACCCCTTTAAGTTTAACTAAATAACTAAATAATGTTATTGGGTAGATTTGAATCCATTATAATACTCCGAAAGGCCCAGAAAAGCTGCGTTTTTATTTTTGAAATACTCAAATTCACAAAATTCTGCTAACGGTTTATGGCAGCATGTTCCAGATTGAATCCTTCACGTTGGTCTCTAGCGTAACTGTGGCAAAGAGTGATTTATTGTGTGTTTCTCGTCGTCTGTGAGACCCAAAGTCCATATCAGAGCATCATAAGTAGCTTCAGACTATCAATTCCCAAGTTCCCATTTAGGAAGACCTATTACTTTCTTGTTGGCTTACAAACTAGAATTTAGTTAAGGAGTCCCTTAATTTTCCAAGAGCTGTAGATAAAAAAGAATCAAATGGAACAATACAGAAAGGCAACAGTTTCCTGGTTTGCAATAATGTCAGGAATGTCTGCTGTGGAAAAATCTTCCCCATTCAATTCACAGATCTGTTTGTGTGTTGATTTATGCATTTCTGCACCTATCCGTGCATTCATTTATGCATGACCAAAGACTATGCTAGGTATTGGAGATACAAAGACAAGTATAGTTCCTGACCTTGAGGCCTCTGTTTGAAGTTGTGCTAAAGCCTACAAAACAAACAGATCTAGTTCCAGCCTCAGTTCTATAAGTTTGGCCCTGAAAGAAATCCAATAAAATCTGGGAAAATGTTGTTGAGTAATAACTGAGCTTCAGAGCAAATTATAATCTCCATATTAGCAGCAACCACATCTTTGACCTGTATCCTCACTGTGCATGGCATATAGTAGGTAAATGGTTTATAGAATGGAGCAATATCTAGATATATTCTTCAAAAAGCTGAAACTATCTAAAATATAGAGATGTTAAAGTTTTCACTCACATAAAAAAAATTGTTCTCAAGCTGGAAATGGAATTAGGCAACATGGGAATTTTTAATGCTGTAGTGGAGGGTACAACCTCCACTTTACTTTCAGATTGATAAATACATCTCAGCCTGAACTTAGCAACCAGCATCTCTGAGGAAGTGTCGCATTCATATCAGAAACAACAGCTGTGATTTGTACATATTAAAATGATGTTCTTCCCAGCTGTCTGGCCCGGAACCCTCGGCCATCATAAGCCCCTTTATGATCTGAGTTATGTATATTTGCTTCCTTATTCCAAAGGCGGTTTGGAGGTTGCGGGGTGGGGGTGGCAGGCAGCATTCTATGTTGGCATGTGGCTGAGGTGACAGGAGGAATTTAGCAGCTCGTGGGTGGGTGTTCAGGGAGCAGATGGCATTGGGAGAAGGAAGTGACTGTCACGATTTGGTGGCATTTGGGGGCGTGTATAGGCAGACATTAAAAAGAGTTGGGTATTCTAAAAACACTTTGGTATTCTCATAATGAGAAATGTAATCCAGGACTTTTGAGATTCTGAGGCACAGAATTTCAGTTTGTCACCCTGTGCGGTCTTAGGAAAAGAGCCCAAAGGATTAAAGATAAATAAGAGCAGTAACCAATTTGCAGAATGTATTAACAAAACCTGAATGATCATTTGAGGTTTTGGGTTTTGTTTTTTTTTTTAACAGCTTTATTGAGGTATGATTGATACACAAAAAAAAACTGCACATATTTAATATATATGATTTGATAAATTTGGGCATATGCACAATGAAACCATTACCACAATCAAGATAATAAACATATCCATCACCTCCAAAAGTTTCCTTGTACTCCCCTTGGTTCTTTTTTTTCCTCAGTGTATTTGTTCATTTTTGTTTGCTAGTTTGTTTGTTTTGAGACAATGCTTTGGGTAGTCAATAGTAGGCCTTTTAATGTTCTTATTTTATCAGAGAATAACCAGTTTTCACCTCACAGTTCTTATTGTTGGTTGATTTGAGAGACAGATATCAATTGCCTCAAGTGAAATGAAGCCGTTTCAATATGTTGATTGGAACCACATAAACAACTGGTTACCTTTAGCACTTGGTATCAGGTGACAAATATGTCCTGAACTGCACCTGGAATTGCTCATCTCTTAAGAAAACTGGGCACTCCGACATGCAAAATGGAAGAGCTTCTTCGGTTACTGATGTAACCAACATGATCCCAGCCTCTTTGGGGATATGACAGTAAAAGTTTTGATTCAGTTCTCTGTTGAATAGACTAGCAAAAATATATGACTTCCCCACTCCCAATTTTCAAAAGACACTATGGAAACCTTCAGTCAGGAAGGTTAGGCAATAGAGATATGAAAAACCCAGATACATTAACCACAATGACGTTATAAAGATATTTCTAAAAATGAACAGCGAGTCTCTTTTTCAAGGAGGCTTTTGATAATCTGTGGTCATTTGTAAACCCTGTCATATCAGAACCATTAAAAACTTTTGGGAAAGCAGTTTATCAGAATTCAGTGTAATGTTTAAAGAATACCCTTCAAATGCTCATGTCACTTTAAAGACATCATAGGGCGTAAACACCTTAAATAAATAAGTTCAAATGAAAAGAGATGTATTAAGTCTTAAGTATTGGTCATTTATAAACTCACATCGAAATGGGAAAAATGGGGTTTTAAAATAAGTGTTTACTTAAACATTTATTAATCAGGGCAATGAAAGGGGAAAAAATCAAGGTGAGTTATATGGCAAAGCAACAGTTTTGTGGTGAACACAGCATTGGTAACAGAGAGCTCCAGCTGTGTGTTTTGTTCCTCCAGGGGACAGTGTTCAGGCTGCAAGTACCTTGGGAATAATGAAGGCATCTCTCGCTGTTCTGGGATTTATAAGAACCTCCTGGGAATAAAGTATCGAGGATCAAGGCTCTGACGTAGTTTGTGTTGGGATTTCTTCAAGTTACCATAATGAGGTGTTTTCCTATTGACTGGAGCCAGCTGGGCTGTAAGAGTATTTTTACGCAATGATTGTTTTAAAGGATCTCTCTTAGATGTCTCCTAATAATCTTACATTTTATAACTTAAAAGAATTTTTTCTTTTAATTAGCAATGATATTTTGAAAAAAATATAAAATAGCATTTCACTGAAAATTCAACATGAAAATGACCTTTGATTTGAATTTTCCTAACACTTTCAAAATGGTTTTTGAATGCTCTTTCATTTGCAATCATTTCTTCCCCAGAAACCACTGTTCATGAAGTGCTTTCCAAAAAGAAGAAATACCAGTATTTTACAGAAGTACAGGAGTGAGTTAGCAACATGCCTATTTTGAATAATGTCTATTGCTAGATGTTACACAGCACTGTCATGACTGATGTCAAATATTATAGAAACCAGTTTAATGATTCTTACATATTTTTGAGCAATGAAAAGCAAAAAATATAAGGTACATTTCTCTTAATCTTACAAATACAGAAAGAAACGTTAATTTTTTTTCTTAAGTGGATCTTCCTTTCTACCTGACATTCATTTTGACAGTATGAAGAAACTGTAAATGGATTGATCAAAGTATGTTGACATTTTAGTAGGTTCGAATGATCCTCGGTATTCAGGCAGGGCTGATGGCTTCATCTGCAAGTGAGCCATATTGTAAACTATTGAAACACTTTCCTACCATACAGAAAAAGATTCCCTTCACTAAGTGCCCCCAAAGTGCCCCTGCCTCCCAGGCACCAAGACGCTCTGTGATCCAGCATCTAAAGGGAATTTGGGGACAATATATATTTTTTTGTCAGACACTCTATCTGCTTCCGTGATTTGAGGAGAGTTAGTTCGCATTTTAAAATGAATATTTAGAAATGCCAAAAGATTATGATTCATTTTAATAGCCCAAATGAAGTTTTGACCCAGTGTGTATTGTGTCAAATAGACTTATTTAGTATCAGTACAATGGTTCAAAGCACTCACTGTACTTTTTAAAAACTGGTATAATTAATAAAGCATTCTTTGGTTGGCAGGCTTCATAAGGAAAGAGAAAGAAATACTGGATCATACAAATGATCGCCATACTTCTCTTTACATTTTTTCACTCTTTTTTTGCATAACTAAAGAATATAAGCCAACACTGGTAACTTAATACTCACAGAGACTGAAAATTAGTATTGCTCACAGCACACAGATTTTATTGCTAACACAAGGAACATTTTAAAATAGTATTTTGGATTTGTTACTAATAGGCTCTCTGATATGGGATAGAAGGTGCTTAGTAGCTATAGACATTAGCTTTTTCATCTGCAAAATGAAGAGTAGAACTAAGTTATATCTACGATTCTGTAATTTGCATTCGTTTCTTATGCCCCATTTTCCTTTTGCATGGTAATTCCATTGGAAGACTAGTGAAGATAGACCCTGGTATCCAGGTATGGTTTACAACCATCAGTAATTTGGAGCTAAGTGAGAGCAATAACAGGACTTAATAAACAGTAGTCACAGGCAACATGACAATAATTTGATGTTTAAAAATGTCTGTCTGGATTTTGAATTCTAGCAAATAGGCCAAGAGTCATGTTTAACAGATGAGAAATACTAAGCCCTGAGAGTTAAGCCTGGAGTGAAGTTAGAGAATTTCTTGAACTCGAATTCAGGGCTCTTGGCTAATATATTCGGGGGACACAGGTAACATTTTGAAAGTGAGATCTGAACTCTTTCATCTATTATTATTCATACTATGTAAAGTATATAGGTACTTCGGGGATGGGAGATCTTAGCAAGCTACAGAATCTACCGTGTAAAGAATATCAATGCCATCATATACTGTACCCAATTGCTAAACAAACCCTGGAAAGTGAAAATAAATTTAATATATAGTAGACTATTAGGTAAAAGACCATTTTATTGTTTCACCTTACTTTTGTTTACTCATAATTTTTTCTAATCAAGCTGTTAATTTGAATTTTGCCTTTAATTTTAGAAATTCCTTTTAGATGTTGAAAAGATATAATTTGTTTTATTAATAATACTGTTTTTCAAAAAAATCTTAGATCCACCCTCATCCCCTGTAAAAAAAGCCTGTTTGCTGTCAGATGGTCATTGCAGCTGTTTTCTTTATTGTCCTGCTCACTTTATAGACAATACAAATCCACCTCTAATATACTTTTTTAGAATGTACTCACTTCATGGTTATGTATTTTTGTGTGCTTATATGTGTATGTGTTTGTGCACAAATGGGCACACACTTTAAGTAGTTCTAGATGGCCTTATGCACATAATTTTCCAATTCTGGGAAAAATAAAAAACATAGTTTGTTCTGTCTTTCTGACTGGAATCCCACTTAATGAGAAGAAAGAGCAATGTATTCTGGCCATGGAGAGAAACCTGAATACCTGGCTACACCTGCTAAAGTCAACCAGTGCCATTTTGTGACCTTTAGATTAATTCCCATTTTTACATACTGATGCCAACAAATCTTCTTACATTTTTATTCATCTTTGGATAATTCAGAGAGGTTTTTAAAAATTATTTGGCTTTATAAGGAAGTAGTACATGTGAAATCCACAAAAGCTATTTGGCTATGTATTCCAAATATGAACAGTAATAGTATTTTATCCTAATGATTTAAAAATAAGGGAGAATGCTTATTTATTAAAAATCAGAGAATGAGATCCAACTCTTTTTCTTAGGTGATATCTCAATTTCATGGCTTGATTAAACTTTATATGTGTGTGATGTCTGTTTTACTAACACATTTTAAATTACATCATTGCTATCATTACTCTTTCTTGTCAAATAAGACATGGCCCCACCCCCTTCAAGCCAGTTCCCTTTCCACACATCCAAGCGTTCATTGAACAAGAAATAGCAATAAGGTACGTATGAGTTATCAGGGAGTGTGGATCCCTAGTAGTTCATCCTACTATGGATGAATATTTATTACTGAGCTCATACTGAGGGCTGTGCAGGCACAAAACAGATAAATGACAGAGCAAGGATTCCCACCAAGGCCGACCTAACCCCCAAATTCAACTCTAAACCGGTATGTTATCCAGCTTCTCCCCATGATAAATTTTATTTATAACACTTGTAGGTGGGAGGCCCAAGTCTTACTTTATCATATTCCTTGGTATCATGAAAATATCTTTTCTAAATGAGCATATCTTAAGATGATAACATATACAAGATTGACATTAGCTTCATCACAAATTTACTAAAATCTTACCTTATCAACCCAGATAAGATACTACAGAAAGCCAGAGTGTCTTCACATGGTGCCTTAACATGGTAGAAATAGGTCTCTGCTGCACACTTCCTGTGGTTGAGACAAGAAACCCTGCTGAACAGGAGCTGCCCTCTTATGGAGAAAGACTATGGCAACATATTGTTATAGAAGTATTATTCCAATGTAGTGCTTTAAGATTCTCATGAATTTCTACTAATGTTATGTACGAAGACTTTTTAAGACTCTAGAGAAATAAAAGAAAATCATAAAAAATCACTCCTAATTTTGTCATCTAGATTTAATCAAGTCTTAAATTATATGTAGAAAAATTTTATGTCAATAAATTTTCTTCTACTACATTATATTTAAAATTTGAGACTATGTCACTGTATATATATAATTTATTTCAATAATTCTATATCCACAGACAGGTAGGGTGCCTCCAATTTTTCTAAATTATTAGCAATGCTATGTAGCATGTACTTTCTCTGCATACTGCATTTCTTTTCTAACTTCTTCTTCTGTTAAGGCTAACATACTATGCTTAGGGATTACAAATAAACAACAATCTAGTCTATCTGTAAGAATATTTCAGTGAAGTTGCTTTTACCTTTCATATTATAAAAGGTCTTAGCATGCAGAATACAGTAAAATACTTAAAAGTGGGTTCCCAGGATTTCTCCAAGCAGTATTTGAGTAAGGTATAAAATGACCGCCCAATATACTTGCTCAAAAGAACATTCTGTGAAAGTAGCGAGTGGAAGAAGCAATATCCTTTTAATATTTAAAATACTCAAAAGAATTTTAAGAATCAGAAATTACCCAAGAGCTAGTTTCAGACAGCTCTTGAATTGGATATGAAAGTGAATTTTGACTTCTACCTTGCTTTTTTAGCTCTTACACTACACCCACTTGGTACTAATTATAATTTTTGCCATGTTTCAATTTATCTTAGAATCTGTGGTGTATAATGCCATAGTCATAGAACGCACACACACACTTGCAAGATCACTTACATCACTGACACTGTGAATGCAAATAAAAAATTCCTGAAAAGGCAAGTTCCGCCCTGCCAAAACTATCACCCTTATAAAATAAGGGAGAAAAGGAAATGATAAAGAAATAGAAGTGTTAACAGTTGTCAATTTTCTTTTCCTACCTTAAAATCTAGGGGAAAATCTTTTTAAAAAAAAAATCAAAACATGATTCTTAGGTGTTTTGCATACGCAACATGGTACTAGCAGAAAGTTCCTGATGAGCTATGAGTGTGAAGAGAAGAGGTCAAAACTAGAACAACAATAAAGTTGGATGTTATCGCACAATGAAAGTTTATGCCTTAATCATCCACTGACTTTTTTTTTTTCTTTTTAAGGATATGTTCTGTTGAGAACATTTGGTTTAACTGTAAAATTGTGAGCCTATTCTTTTGAGAATATTCAATTTAGCAATGAAATTGTCAAATATAATCTGATGTTGCTTTTAGCAAATGGTGAGGTACTACTAACTAGGCCTTTTTTATCCCTTTTTTGCCTGAGTCACCACATCCCAACTTTATTTGCTGATGTAATTATTCCTTCTACTCCTAGCTCTTAAATAAAGATGTAACTCCTAGGAAGCATTAAATCAAGAATGTTAATGAATAAAATTTCAAAATATTTGTTATATTTTATCTGTACATTCATAAAGGAAAATTCAATTAAACATATAAAAGAAAATTAAAATCACTGATAATATTATTAACTTAATAACTTTTACATATATATATATATACACACACACACATATGTATATTTGGTACATATAATCCAGATATGTAGACATTTTTTGCTTTTCTAGCTTTTTTCACTTAAAAATGTGTCATTAACATTTAAATATATTACTAAATAATCTTTATGCAAGCATTTGCCAAAAAGTGATGTGTATTTCTATGTGATATTAATAAATGCTCAAAAATAAATAGGTTTTGTTATTAAATAATAAGTGTGGACAACTTTTCAAAGGTGCCAGAGTAATTCAACAAATAGTGCTGAAACAACTGGATATCCAAATGTAAAAGAAAAAAAGAAAGTATTTAGACCTTTACTTCATACCATACACAAAAGTAACTCAAAATGAATCATAAACTTAAATGTAAGAGCTAAAACTCAAAACTCTTAGAGTAAAACATAGGAGAAAATTTGTTTTTACTTTTAATTAGGCAGAGATTTCTTGAAATGGACACAGAAGCATAAAACATAAAAGGAAAAAAATCAGTAAATTGGATTTCATCAAAATTAAAACTTCTGATCTTTGAAAGATATTGTTCAAAAAATGACTGTAAACCACAAAATGAGAGAAAAAAATTATAAAGCACATTTCCAGTAAAAGGTGTACCAAAAATAACTAAATAATAAGATGGCAAACAACCTCCCAGTAATGGGCAAAATATTTGAACAGATCCTTCACCAATGAAGGTAATGGAAAATTAGCATATGAAAAGATAAATGTGTTAGATAAATGCAACTAAAAATTACAGTGATAATACCCTTCACACCCACTAGAGTGGCTAAAATTAAAAAGACAGACAGTAATAAGTGTAGACAAAGACTTGGTGCAGTTGAGACTCTCAAAGTTTGATGTTGGAAACATAATATGGCAAGCCACTTTGGAAAAAAAATTTCTTATTAAGATAAATATATAATTAATATATTTCCCACCAGTCAAACTCCTAAATATTTATCCAAAAGAAATGAAAAAGCTCATGCCCACACGAAGATCTATATGCAAATATATGTAGCAGTTTTATTCATAATAGCAAAATCTGGAGATAACTCAAATGTCTATCAGCTAGTGAATAAATAAATTATGGTAGACCTATACAATGGACTCCTATTGAGCAATAAAAACAAAACTATTGATACATATAACAACATTAATGAACCTCAAAAACATTATGCTAAGTAAAAGAAGCCAGACACAAAAGGCTACATTCTGTAGGATTCCAGTTACGTGAAATTCTAGAAAAAGGCAAAAATGATAATGTCAGAAACCAGTAGTAGATGCCAGGGTTTGGGGGAGAGAGAGAGAATTGATTGCATAAGGGCACTTGTAAAGATTATAATAATGTTCCATATTTTATCAAAATGCATCAAACTATACATTAAAATATGATGAATTGTTTTGTATTACATTACATTACATTTCATTATATTACATTATACTTCATTCAATCAACATGCCATAAAAAAAAAAATAGAGGATCTTTGGCTCCTTCTTGGAGAGATTCGCAAAGCATATTCATTATCTTGGAAAGCTCTAAGACCTGAAGAAAAGAATTTTTATTTTACATTAACAGCCTGGAAAATCCATAATGTTTTATCTCATGGATAAAATATGTTGTAAGTTATTTAAAATACTTTCAGTATTTTGGAATTATACAACAGGTTACAGTGCTATTTTATTAAAATAAATTCAAATAAATTACAAAAGTTTAAAGCTTTTGCTGTATATTGACAAAATGTCCTTCTGAAACACTGTGCCAATTTTCATGTGTATGAGAGTGACTATTTCTCCAGCTGCACAGGACAGTGTATGTTGTTTAAATATTTTTCAGCTTTATCAGTAACAAGTGATTCTTTTTGTTATTTTCATTCACATTTATTTCACTACTACTAGTGAATATAAATATTCTCCAGATATTTTTTGGCCATTTACAACATTTTTATTTTGAATTTTCCATACACATTCTTTGGTTCCTTCCCCCCATTTGGGACTTTGTATTGTTTATTGATGTTTAAGATTTTTAAAAAAACAAAAACCCTTTGATTTAATATATCATGTTTCAATTTCATTTTTGGTATTTTTGAAATACGTTTTCATGTTTGGATGATAGAAATTTTTCTTTATAGCATGTGTGTCTTTGGAATCATTTTAAAGACAATTTTCTTTTTAAAAAATTACCACTGCTAATGTGGAAGCAAAATAAGACATTTTGGTTCACAGTAATTGGCTTAATAATTGGACCAACAGTGACTGATTTGGTGCTCATGTGTGTCTTTTGAACTCTCAGGAAGTTGTTGAACTCCTGGGAGTAGCTTGGGTGGCTATTAACTTTAGCTTCAGCTTTTCCATTTATACAACCAACAGTTCCGTTTGGAAAGTGCTGTCCAATGCTGTTCTCATCTTCCTCTTTGTGTGTGTGAAACAGGAAGTTGGTGAATAAGATAGGGCGGAGATTGTATTGCTGACGAGGGAGGGGTGTTGACAGGGAAGAACCTGGACCATATCTAGATGCTGGAGTCAATAGCTGTGGAGAAGTTTGAAAACATAGGTAAGAAGGAGGATGGCTTGAGTCTTTTCATAAAATAGATGTAAGAAAACTAAAATAATACAAACAAGTTGCCTACAAGACTGTTGCTTTAAATATGAAAGCTAAATTTCAAAGTCGTATGATCAGGAAAGTAAATACTACTTATTAAATGATTTCTCAAGTACCTCTGTTCATTGTAGGAAGATTGTGATATGCAGTTGACCAAAAATCTGGTTTTATACCACCTGAAATGAAATGTTTTGTGATTTACAGCGACCTGTGTAAAGAAAGAGTAGATATTTTTTAGAGCAACTCCAGGTTTCTAGTTTTAGCTGCTCATTGCTTTTTTGTGTGACCCTTTAAATTGCAGAGATTGATTGTCTTTTTTTGCTCCCCATTACAGTTTTGGGATTGTTTGAATAAGCTCATCAGACATAATACTTACTAGAGCTTTGTTTCTGAGAAGCACCATTGTAACACTCAACAATTCCAAATTAATTCCAAATGCAAACCATGGAATTTTCAGTTTCACAATTTCTTTGAAGGCCTGATAGATACTGCAGAGGAAGGCTTCTGTGCTAGAGTCATTATAGAAGTGATGATCACATTAGACATTGCTGAGCTACCTTGTTTTAATTTTCACCAGCCTTAAGCAGTTTATTAATCTGCCTGAACTAAACACCTTGTAATCCTAAATTTAAAGATTCAAGCACAATATAATAAATAAAGAGGTCTAATGGAACAGAAAAACTGCCTTCAAAAGTTTACCTACTAAGTCTGTAAACTGCAGGGGCTAGTTTGCAGCTCTTTGGGCCATGTCGGCAATATGGAAAGGAATAAATTAGAGGGAGGTACAAATAATCTAAAGTTCCTACTTTGCTAAATGTACACTAGGCCTCCAAAATAAATAAGAAGTTAGTATTAATTACATTGTCGGGTTAAGTGGCTTTTAACATCATCTTCCTAATCAGAAAGTCTTTGATAACTCTGTGCTCTTTATGTGATCTATGACTGAATAAGTCAGTTGGAAACTGCTTGGGACTATTTATGAAAATCTTTGGGTTTATTGGGCAGTTTGTTTTGATTTGCTTCCATTTCCAATATTCCAGCTAGTAAGTAGTGGTGGATTCAAACTCATTACTACTACTAACAAAACAACTTTGTACATTCAACAATTATTTGTTGAATGCTTGGAACTTTTCTAAGTGTTTGGGACACAGACTAAACAAAACAAAACAAAATCCCTCCTTCAGGGAGCCTACATTTTATTGGGGAGAGACAAAAAATAAACAAAACAAGTTAACTAATTATATGTTATATTAGAAGGTGATAAATGGTCAGGAAAAGGGCAGAGAAATGGGATCAGAAGTCCCACAGGGAGGATGGGTTTGTATAATCAAATAGGGTAGGTAGTTGGGGCAAGCCTCAATAAAGAGGTGACATTTGAGCAAGGACTTGAACAAGATGAGAGAGTGGGCCAAATAGATACGCAAGTGAGGGTTTCAGGTAGCTGGAAGAGCAAGTGAAAATCCCTGAGGCCAGAGTATTCCAGGTGATGACTAGGAACAGCAAGGGCACCAGCATGGTTAGAGAGGAGGAAGTGAGAAGGAGAATGGTAGGGGCTGAGGCTGGAACAGCAATGGGCTTTGTAGCCATACCTCTAACAGTGAATGTGAAAGACTGTACCTAACAATGCAGACTTCACAAATGGTTACTAAGTCATGCATAAACACACTGAATGTCATTTGTAAAATTAGATTTCTGATGTCTTGAAAGAAAGAATGAGTTTTTAAAAGTAAAATTAGAATGTTAGAGACAAAAGCATGTATTTTAGAAAATAAGAAGAAAGCATGTATACTATTAATATAAAAATGTGGAATTACATAGAAACTACGATGTGTCTTGATCTGAATTTTTGCCATTTATATTTATTACAGTGGCTTTAAATTTCTGTAGCTTCATGTTCATCCTGGTCAACTTGAGTACTTCTAATCCCTTGCCCTAGGCCTCGGAGTCAAATTCAGTTCTTGAAAGCAGAACTGACCTTATGTTTTAATGGAAATTACCGGTTAGTACATTAGTGCTCTGTGGAGATTCTAAAGTGGCAGTAGTCTATACAGGAAGGGCAATTCTGATATTCATATTCTGATTCTTAGTTGCAGTTACCAAGCAGCTAACAGAGGGTCCACAGCAATATATCTGCCTGAAAGAGAACTGCTAGAAACACCTCAGTTCTGCCTCCTTTTACAAATAGAATGCTATCCTTGATTGTTAGTGATACTTTAATCACTTCAAAGACAACGGACCTTCTATGATAGCCATGATTTACAGGCTCTACGAGGGCCTCCTAGACTTTATTCAGAACACTGTAGTAGACAACTCCTCTTCTTGACTTCCAAGCTGCTGATTATTTCAGCCTTCTGCTTGGTTGGAAGATTCTGGAGAAAACATTATGAAGCCACCTCTCAAATCTTAAAATAGAAACTCTAAGTTTTAAGAGTCAGTGTTGAGGCCATAGGAAATTAGGAGTGAAATGTAAAATAACAGGCTGAGAAAAAAATGGATTTGTATTATGGTACCAGTGGTACAAATTCTAGTTTTAGAAACCAGAAAAGTAGGGAGGATAAATAAAGTCTTTCAGGTAATAGGCAATATTTCTTTAATTTGAAACACTCTTTTTGAAAATAAGGTTGCCTTGATTCTGAAATATTTTAGTATCTATCCTTTTGCAATTGGGTAAATTTCAGGCTTAGACTTATAAGGATTCTTATCTTGAAGGGAAGTTATGTAAAGTCTATATTTCTAAAATATCACTGTATTACATTACTTAAATGAAATTATAGTCCTTTGGGGATATCGTTTGGATCAAAGGGATTCTCAAGAAAGAAAGAAATTGTATCTCTTTATGTTGGCCTTGAATGTAACCTGAATTATTCTCTCAGGACTTGTCTTATGACACTCTTGAGGTTAGGGAAGATTCCATTAAGCTTTTGTCTGTCACTTTTTGGTTAAAATAGCATATTTGTGAAGACACCTAAACTCTGTGAAGATCAATCCACAGCGGTGAAAATATATGCATGGTTTTAGGTATGGTAATGTCTTTAAGTAGGAATGGTAGACAATAGACCACAAAATAAAGATTTAAAAAATCTTCATATGCCAAATATTATTAATATAACGAGAGCTATTTTGACTCACGGTGTAAAAATCCAGCTCTGAATCAGAGCCCTTACATAAAAAAAATGAAAGGATTTCCCAATGAAACATTTTAAAATAACCAGCTTCATTGGTGTCTGAGTGCTTACTTTCCTCTCAAGGAAGTTCTTTTGCTGGGGCTCAGCCAACGCCACCTCTGCTCATTTCTGCCCAACCCAGTAGCATTCTCCCGAGCCTCCTGAGTCCTGAGCACTGAGCCAACCGCACATTGTCCTTTAGAGTTAACAGTGATGCTTGTCATCAGGCACTTCCAGCAAAGTGTGGCCTAAATGTTGCCTTCCCAAGAGTTACATGATGGATTTTATTTGGTTGTGTCTGTAGGATGTAGAAAACAAAATGAAATGAAGAAAAAAAAAAGCTTGAGAAAAAACAAACCTGTATTTACAGCAGTGGGTAATACTACCCTATGAAGGATCTGGGCCTGGTGGATGAAGTGTTTCATCAACAGCCCGCAAGGAAATAGGTTTAAATGTAAAAATGTTAATGAAAAAGGATATTCTCTCATCAAGGTTATTTTCTTACCTTTAAAACATTAAACGTGAGAAATAGATTGAGACTAGAGAGGAAATTCATTATTCATGGTTGAAATTAAGGTACTTGAATTCCCAGTGGAGTTCAAATGTTTGAAGAAGGGTGGACTGCAGTCTGCATAAGCCCCACCCTATCAATATGGGCTTTTAGCCCTGGACCTGCTGTCACTATCCTGCCAGGTAGGCGTGATCCAGAGTGTCGGCAGGTGAGAGAAGGAAGAAGAGGTAGGGCTGCAGGCAAGGATGCGGGGTGTGGCTAAGAGCACGGCCTCCTGGGCCGAGCTCAGAGGAAGCCAGGCCTCCACTGAAGATTCAGGAGGATGCGGTGCCAGCGAGCAAGATCAAAGGCCAAGTGCAGGGGATCCAGAATCAAGATAAGGGATCCAGGAAGCGAGAATATCCAAATCCTGGCAGCCTGGGCCCTTTAAAGAACACAAGAACTGGGAAACTGCTTGCTGTCTTGCCCAGGATGGGGACGGGGGATACAGTTTTTTTCCTTATATGTTTGCTGACTGAGTAGGAACCAATCTCAAGAGTTCAGAGCCTGTATCTGGGAACTCAACCACCTCTGAGGTTTGCCATGAGGGCAGAGAGGACTGAGAACTTTTTATTACAGAGGAATCGCAAGTTGCAACATCTAATTAGACTTTTATTTCAGACGCAACTAAGTTCAATAGCAGTAAGACAGTGGCATTCTTACAACATTAAGTGTGGTATCAGTCAGAAAGTGGAGGAGTGTCATTTCATAACTTAAGCAGCAGAGAAAGAGCAGTCCCCCGAATTGCTTAGGTTTGTATAATACTGTGGTACCAGGTAAGGTCAGCAAACACCGTGAAAGAAAAGAAGTTCTTACTTCACTCTCAACCCTTAAAAAGACTTTGGGTATAATTTTTGCTTTGTGGGCATATGGTCTTTGGGGAGATATATTAAGGGTAATATTAAAGGAAATATTAAAAGATAATTAAGGAAAAAGAATAAGTGCAATAATATTTCTTAGTGCTTCCACCATTGATCCTTGCTATCTATTTTTAGAAATTTATTCTAATATTTCTACAGTTTTTTTCAGAGAAAGCACTTATTTAATATCATAAGTATCAACTTAACCTCCATACACAGTGAGCAAATATATATTACTCTTATGGCAATTATCTTGTTTATTTGAGCCAAGGTACCTTTTTAAGTGTAAAATTGAGGAATCCATGAGGAAGGTATGGTCAGAGAAACTAAAAGGAATTCGGTAACTCTACTTCCCAAAACTAAGAGAATCACTTAGGGTAAAGGAGATATGATTCTTAAGAGGCTAAAAGGTTAAACAGTGATTAAGAGTTTGCAGATCTCACGGTTCTGCTGCATGGTCCTGCGTGGTGAATGGAGGGGTGACCCTGAGCACAGATTTGTGCAGTGCGGCTTGACTGTGTCAGAGACTGTAATATCAGTTTTTGTAGGAAACTACTTTGATTGACAAGTCTCAACTCATGAGGACTAGACATCAAATTATTCCTCTTTTTTCAGTGAAAAATGCCCCCTTGAGGCTCAGCAGGATTTCCCTGCTGCGAATCCGCCTCTCTTAAAGCCATCTTGGTCCAATTCTGTCACTTTTCAGTCACTTTAACTTTGTGAGAATAAACTGGTGTTAGGAGTGAGTTATTCGTCCTCTTTAACACTGTAATATTTCCATCTCACATCTGGCCTGAGGTTCCTTCCATACCTTGCTCATCCTTCTGCTCAGCGTAAGACCCTGGGCTCCAGGCCTGCAGTGGAGGATGTGGGCTTTGGGGTGTAGGTGCCGTCTGCCCTCACACACCTGCCTCCCTCCTCCCTGCTCTGTCCTGCCGGCACTGGGGCTTGCAGACATGTCTGGGCCCCCTTGGTGATTCCTCACTGTTTGTCTGACTCACACTGACTAGCCCTCAGTTCCCTCTGTGGACTGAACGTCTGCGTGCCTGCCTTGTCATGGGTGGCCTTTTAGAAGGCTCTATGGGACCTTGCACTTATGCAGTGCTCCAGCGTGGGACATCCAGGAATAACTCTATTTGATCCCCCTTCTAGCTATCTTTCCTTGTCAAACGAAGGGAATGCAGTCTGCAAACGTTCTTTCTATTGCGCCTTTCTCCAGCTCCAATGACGTCAGGTCCACCTTTGAGACAAGAGGTAATCACCAGTCCTCAAGTTGGTGAATGGAATTGTCAGGCTCATTTGTCTTATAGAAAGGGAGGGTGACATCGAGTGGGCGGTGAAGAGAGAACACCGCTATGTCAACGCAATACTTCCTCCAAAGGATACTTCCTGCTTGTCCCCTCAACCCCCACTCTTCATTATCTCATTCTGACAAAGGCCAGAAACTGGTTTGTCTTCTTTTGCCTATGAAGAATAGGACCCACTTTGTACTTGGCCCTGGAGATTTTAGTTTCTAGTCCCAACTTTTCTCAATCTTTCTTTTCTCAAGGCACCATCTTTGCAATAGTCTCTTTCTGTATTGTGAAGGGTGGGAAGAGAAGAAAGGACTTTATATCATGCTTCTAGTAGTATTGAAGGTTTACTGTGCATTTGGAAATATTATTCTAACTCATTCAAAACTCAGAAAAGTTAAGGAACTTGTCCAGGGTCACAAAGCTAGTAAGTGGCAGAGCCTGAACTTAAATCCGGGTGGTCTGATGACAATGACTGTGCTCTAAACACTGTCTCCCAAGGCTTGTACGAAGTGATAATGTCTGGTTGTGGTTTGTGGAAGCCAGGTCCTGAGACATTAGGCTGTGGCCCTTAGAGGATAAACCTGGGAACACTCCTCTTACAGTGAGAACTGCAAGTCATGATGCTGTGAAGCCTCATTAAAGTTGGCGTCAGCTACGAGACAATAGCAGTCCCTGACCCCTGGGGATGGTAAGATACTAGCAATTTATTTTCTGTCTAAATAAAAAGCATATTAACACAAATTATAATTATTTTAGTGTACTATCCTTCTCTGGTCTAATCAACCACGAAAGTGGTTAATTATGCAAATTATTGTATAATTTAGTGGCCACTTAGCTGTTTTCTCAATCTAGTACACCCAAAGGTGATCAACAGTAGATTTAGCAGATGACCAAAGAAGTTTTAAAATGATGCTGACAGATTAGTGCTAGATGCAAGCAAAGTGGAAACAAATGAATAATTTTTATGCTGTATTACGTTTTGCTGAAATTTTGAAATATATAGTAAGTCTCTCAGAATACTAAAGCTATTTAATATTAAAATAGTGGTGCACATTGTTAAGTTTCAAGTGGTTAAACCTGTACTGAATTCCTCTACTGTGTAGCTGCATTTTCTCAAGTGAAATATTAATTTTTGTCTCACTCAAGCTGAGAGTGAGGTCCCACAATATTGGGGGCATTTGGAGTTCCTCCAGCTTGCTGAGTTACCAGTTAAGAACCTGCTGTCTCAGTAGCACATGTGTGTAACAGCATGTTTTCCATTGTAAGTCAGAGAACCCAGCTGAGTTGCTTAAGGGATATTAGCATATCTTGTAGAATTCCAGGGGGAAGGATGTGGAAGGAACAGAGTAACAGTGAGAAAGAGGGACTAGAGTACCTAGGGAACCCTGGAAACTGTCACATCTAGCTTTTTATCTCCATAGGCTTACTTCATTGGTTGACCACTCATTGATCTCCTACTTTCACTTTCTGTCATCTATTAAAATTAGAAAATATTCATCATTTACATTTCTCTATAGGTTAATGGTGGGCTGTAAAGATTGTAGACTGTAAATCCGATTGACCTAGATTTTATATTTCAGTTTTGCCACTTGCTGGCTATATACCACTTTGGGTTGAATCATTTAATCTTAGTTTCCTTGTTTTTAAAAATAATATGCAATTTACTGGGTTTTAGAGAGAACTAAATGAGATGCCATATGTAAAGCATCTGTATTTTTGACATATGTGTTATTCTCTTCCTTGTTGATTAAATTATTGCTTGACTAATAATGTGGCAAAAACATAATCATACCATGCAAGACACTTTATTCAATCAGTTGTTTGTAAATTTTCCCTCCTACTATCATAAAGGAAACCACAAAGTTTGTATCAACAAGCTGGTGGGGCATTTGCTTCTGAGAGAAAATTTGCTCCTGAGTGAGACAGCCACTGCAGTTACACTAGGTCTACCATGTTGGAACAGAAAGTCAACCCATTTATGATGGCCTGCTGGCTGGAGAGACAGGAAGAGCTGGTCTTATGCTCTTCTGGTAAGATAGCCTCCTACTTCCTGAAGAGAGTGTTCTAAGTTTAATTAGGTTCAAGAACCAGGGCTCTTTCTACAAAAGTTTCTTTCAGGATCTAGCGCAAACCCTAAGAAGCCTTAGCGTAGGTCTGGCTCCTCTCTAAATTGTCCACAATCCCTTTGTTCCTCAGCATGAGCAGAGATACTTCAGACTGTACCCCTTCCCTCCCCGTGGCTGACATGTACATGTTTACAGCTTACATAGAAGTCTTTGCACCACAGTCTGCCACAGTCCGACATTCTAGATGGCATATCTGTGTTACCTATTTAATTTCTTTCTGTGTTTCCGTAATTTCTAAGAAAGAAAATGGGATCAGTAGAGCATCAGCTTTCGTGGAGGAATATCTGTTGGTTTCACTCTTTATGAAAATCACCCAACCAGCCCCATTCCTGTAGTGATTATTCACTTTGGAGGCACAGATTTGGATTCCTTTCACAATGAGACGAGATGGGCAGGAATAAAGAGTAAACTGAGTGAGGAAGTCTTGCCATCTACCCAGAGTATTCTTGGCATCTTACTGAAAATTTATGGGCTTTGTTCATAAAGACATATACAATTACTCTCCCAAAGTGAGGTACATTCCATTCTTTTGTGAAGAATTGTCCTGGAAATTAAGCCTACTTTAAAGGCTAGTGTTGGAATAGAAAGGAACACAAAGAGGTCTAAGAGAATAATGCTTTTGAGCCAGGAAATAAATCAGGTTTACAAAACTTAGAGTAGAACATCAGATTTGACAGTGTCTAATAGCATTCTTAATTTACAAAAGGAGTTGAAGTTGCTTGTAAATTAAACATAACAGGAAATAAGAAAACTAAGGATAAATAAATAGGTCATCTAAACTATTCAGATTAGATATTCAAGTATACCTAAGGAAAACTTATTTGTACACCTATATTCTGAAATTATTCTCAGTTGTGTGGCAGCTAAACTAAGAAAAATACAAGTTATAATCTATATTGCTTTTCTAACGCTAACAAACGCATGCAAAGTAATCTGTAGATAATTTTCTGAAACTAATTTAAGAAATTTTCAAAGGCACATATTCAGGTGTGGCTCTATAAACCGGTGAATTTCATTTGGTACTGAGGTAACATGGTCTAAATTCACTGCTTTCTGCACCTCTAACCACATAACCAATACACAAGACAAATATAGGAGTATAGACACTAGCATACCAACAAAATTGTTGCTAATATCATCTTACTGGAGAAGAGTATTTAGCAATGTTTGGATGCAGTAAATGCATCAGGCTCAGCTGCTTTAACATGTGGCTGTCATGTAGATAACCTTATCTATTAGTGAAAGGTTCTGCAGTTATGCAATTTATTATCAAAATTGGTATACTTTGGGCAAGAAACACCAATAGAAACTGTCCTAGGCAATCTGGGACTATGGTAACCCTAGGTAAAAGTAGTCATTTTTTTCAGGCATCAGACACAAGAGCGGTTACTATGTTATTGTGACTGTTTAAGACCATGCTTACATTTTCACCCACACAGAGGCTTCCCCACTTAGTATAGGTACAGTTGCACAGGTACTTAGAAAATAAATCAGTATTTCTTTACAAAATATTTCCAACAATCTCATTGATTTATAAGGTACTTATTTGATTCCCCTGAAATTAGATACCGAGTTGTTGGGGAAACCCACTGGTCCTTTGAAAACACCACCCTCCCCGCCTCAAAAAAAAAAAAAATCAAACCATGATTTTATAAAATTTATAAAGAGAAAAGACTTCACAGTGTGACTTTATGACCTTGATCTTTATTCCCAGAAGTCACTTGGAATATCTCACACGTCACCACTGAAACCCTCAGACTGGCTGGCCTTTGCAGAGAGGCTCTGTAAAGACAGACCTGCATGACTCTTCTTTTCAGAGTCGACCGCCATCTTTATCATTTAAACAAAATTTTACAAGAAGTTCTGAGATTGCAGATAAATACTACATGGAAAGTGACAAGCATCTTGATTACCTAG